>JAMPIV010000251.1:160000-346481 GCA_024509875.1 Oreohelix idahoensis | reverse complement strand
ACTCCATTTCTACACTGAGCACAATACATCACAAACATTGAGTTCAGAGCGTTAGGCCAACTGTCAGCTTCATCTGAAATACTTTATACCAGTATTTCCCTCCCTAATGGTTACTACGCCTCTGCAATTCCAGCATTATTTCTTTCTAGTTAATAATCTAGGTGTCAGTGTACTGTTTGGCCATTCCATGCAGTTTTACTTTCCTCCGACACCTTCTGTTCAGGCTGGAGCACTATAGGCTTTACATCATGTTCGCTACTGAACCACACATATATACAGACATAAATTATCAATTTACATTCAATTTTCATTAAAAGATATTGAATATTTCAAGCTTACCACAATTCATGGAAATAATAATAAACAGTTTCGTTGACTGGCAATGAATATAGCACAACTCCGATCTGCCGATGTCCCAGGCTTTATTTTATAAAAAAAATATACACTGGTGCTCAACGTACTGTTTCTTAGTAGGTTTATTACAAGATGTGGCAATGAACAGACGCTCTGAATTGAGTATATTCGTAGCTCTACCCAATCAAACCATGTCTACACATCTTTTCAAAAAAGTACCCCTTTCTCACGTTTCCCCTGACAACACAAGATAGTATTTATAGTCCGACCAATCGTGTTTAGTCTTTCATTTGTTGCGCTCCAATCAAATAGGAGTTAACATGGTAGGCTATTTCCGTAACGTAATGTTTTTTCAAACACGTTATAAAAAAATTTTATGAGCAGAAATGATTTCATGCTGTCAGGCACCCCCACTATTTTATTTTGGCCATAACTTGGTAATTCCTAGACTATTTGCGTAACGTTTTACATATTCTTTGTCAGCAAACCCTAAGGAACCCAAATATACGAATTTAAGGGAGCTAGGTGGCTGCGTTCAAAATGTGCATTTTCTACCACCTCCTGTTCACTTCAATCCCCATGTGGTGTCTGGGTACTGTCATGTTTTCAAACGTAAACCCATCTAATGTCATCTTTCCCAATAAGCGTTTTTCAGGATTTTAAAACCTAACTCTGGTATGGGTAGTGAATTTTATCACTGTCGATTTGAAATAAAGTTAGTGCATGTGGCCTTACACGCGTGATGGCAGCAATTGTGTATCGCGCGACGCGTGTTTAGTGTTGCAGGTGTCCCTGCTTTCTGCCTCTCCCTTCTCTCTATCCTTTAGTCCATCTGTCTTTTAGTTACACTGTGTATAAAATGGAATGAATGAAATATTAAATTTAGGTCATTGATCAGCTTGCGTATCTCAAGGTTTTTCCAAGAAATACAGTACACGTTTCATTGAAGAAAGCGTGCAGCGACACAGTAGGCTTTTACTATCAACGTGAAAGCGTTACAATTTGCCGACGAAGTAGAAAACAAGGGGGATTTCGAGTACAGGCATTGTGACAGCACTGTTCTTTACCATTCTTCTTTCCTTTTATTAATTTTATTTGTTAGGCTTTGCATTTACGTTTTAATTTATATATGGGGATTAGAATAATTCACGACAATAGTATCAAGGGATGGAACTTTGTCTCGGAGCGCATTATGGTTGTAAAACTAAAAGAAGGAGAAACCATAGTCAACCTGGTCATAGTGTATGGGCCAAATGAGGATGAGAGAGCAGAGGTCAAGGAGGAATTCTTCGAGCTGCTTCAAAGGACAGTGGATGACTGCCTAGATGAAGTTATTATGCTCGGAGATTTTAATGCCAGAGTTGGAAATGACCATGCTAGATGGGGTGGAGTTATCGGAAGATATGGAGAAGATACTCTCAATGACAATGGAAAGCGACTCCTTAGATTCTGCAGTGAGCAGAATCTGATCATTACAAACACAAAGTTCCCCCATAAGCGCATACATGCATACACTAGATGTGAACCAACCAAGAATGAGAAGTCAGTGATCGACTATGCCATTGTTCGGAGAAGCTCATTCAGATATGTCCGAGATGCAAGAGTCTGGAGGGGGCCAGAGATTGGAAGTGATCACTACCTGCTAACAATCAAACGAACAACTGAAAGAGTTGCTCAGCCTAGGAACTGCCCAACATCACGCAAGAAACCAAGTAAACGAGCAGGAGAAATGAGCATTAGGACCTACAAGCTGAGAGAGCCAGAAGTTAAGACCAGATATCAGGGGCTTATTGCTACAGCAGTGAGCAACACAGAAGAACGACCTGATGACTTGGAAACTCTCTGGAATAAATTCAAGGATATCATAAAGACAGCTGCTGCAGAAGCATGCGGTGAAGTCCGACTTGGGAACCAGAGAAAGAGGACACCTTGGTGGACAGAGGAAGTCAAAGAGAAAATAAGAGAGAAGAAAATGGCATGGAAACAATACTTAGGAGCTAAAAACACAACAGGACAAATGGAAAAATATAGAGAATATGTGACACTCAGAACAGAAGCAAAGAACAAAGTGCTAGCAGCAAAACAGAAGTCCTGGGAAGAATTTGGAGAAAAGCTAGAAAAAGATGCACAAGAAAACCAGAAATTGTTCTATAAGACCCTAAAGAACATGAGGAAAGAAAAACAATGCCCTCTCAAATTTATAAAGGACAAGCAAGGCAAATTGCTTACTGCCCCGAAGGAAGTAATGGAAAGATGGAACGAATATTTCTCAGAACTCCTGGATGGTGAGCATGATGAAGCATCAGAAATGATAACCACTGACACAGAAGAGGAAACCAATGATGGTGAAGATGACATAAAGATGGAAGAACTGAAGGCAGCACTAGAGAAAATCAAGATGGGCAAAGCAGCAGGGCATGATGGTATAACACCAGAAATGGTTAAGTACATGGGAGCATCAGGCGACCTATTACTCTTAAAGGTCCTACAGGCAGCATGGTGCAACAAGACCATACCAAAGGATTGGGAGATTGCCATCATAACACCAATTTTCAAAAAGGGTGACAATCGACAATGTGGAAACCATAGAGGCATATCCCTTCTCAGTGTCCCTGGTAAAATCTACTCTAGAATCCTAGAGCAGAGACTCCGACGCCTAGCTGAGCCACAATTGGATGAGGTCCAGTGCGGATTCCGAGCAAACCGAAGTACTCAAGACCTAATCTTCACACTCAGACAGCTGAGTGAAAAGGCCCTTGAGTATAAGAGTGAGATCCATCTTTGTTTCATAGATCTGGAAAAGGCGTTTGACAGGGTCCCCTGGAGCTAACTTTGGAACTGTTTGGCAAGGAAGAATATTCCAGCACCTCTGATTCATGCTATACAGAGCTTCTACAAGTCTTGCAGAAATTATGTGAGGACAGCAAACCATAAGTCAGAAGAGTTCAGGACCACCACTGGTGTAAAACAAGGTGATATCCTATCACCTTACCTCTTCATACTCCTTATGGACGATGTCATCAAGGCATGTAAGGAGAGAACAAGAAAGTATTCAGTGGGGTACTGGAAGATGAGGTAAAGGTAAAGGTAAAGGAACCCGTTACACGCCCATTGAGGCATATTGGGAATATGGTGATAGGCCCATATTATCTTGACCGTCGGCACACGAGGGGTGATGTGGTCGGCATCACGCCGGCCGCCTTAACCTTCCCAGAGTAGCTCTGGTACCCATTTGGGGCTGGGTCGACCCAGGAGCCGTTTTGTGGCCTAAAAATTTTCCGCCTCATCTGGGGATCGAACCATAGACCACTGCGCTAGGAAGCCAGTGCACTAACCACTATGCTACCGCGGCTCCCTAACTGGAAGATGAGACAGGTCTATATTTCAGAGCTGGCATTTGCTGATGATGTTGCCCTGATTGCTAAATCAGAGGCACATCTCCAATCCAACCTGCAAGTCTGGAAGGAAGAGCTGGAGAAGAGAGGGATGGTCATAAGCAGCTCTAAAACAAAATCCATGGTGATATCACGAGAAGAAAGAAAACATCAGATTAAGTTGGGAGAAACAGGTCCTGGAGCAGGTCGACCACTTTAAATATCTCGGAGCTATTATAGACCGAAAGGGAGGCATCAAAGAAGAGTTGGCCACTCGAAAAGCAGCGGCTGGGAGACTTTTTCAGGCCATAAATCGTGGATTCCTCAGCAAGAAAGAGGTTGGTAAGAAAACGAAGATGGCTGTATACCGCTCCACCTATGTCCCAGTCTTGACATATGGATGCGAGTCGTGGGCAATGACTACAACCCACAAAAGCCAGATCCAAACCTCAGAAATGAGGTATCTGAGGAAAGTGGTTGAAGTAACAAGAAGAGACATGGTCCGCAACCAGACGATCCGTCAAGGCCTAAAATCCCATCCGCTGCAGACCCAAATAGAACAGTCCCAACTAAGATGGTTTGGCCGTGTCTGCAGAATGGGAGAAGATCGGCTACCACGACAAGCATTGGAAACAAAGAGCCAGGGATCCAGACCTCCAGGACGACCCAGAGTCCGCTGGGAGGACAACATTAGACAATCTTTGAAGGACCGAGGACTAGAATGGAACCAGGCCAGGAAGAAGACAGCTGATAGAATGGTCTGGCGCTCTCTCTTCCAAACCTCTACACCTCACGGTAGAAGGGGAACGACTAAGTAAGTAAGTAAGTTCCTAATTGTTATCCGGACCTTTTATTGGAGAACCAGATAAAACTTATAAAGCACAGGAAATCTCTTTCAAATTTTAATAAGGAACAATCGGGACTATGAAATTAAAGAATCACGGAATCAGAAGGGGCAATCTACTGTAGAATTAAAAGAAATCCCAGACACGTGTAAGAGAAGATTCGTCTCTTTTATTCATCTGTGCGACAAGTCTTTAGCCAGGATTGGCTTATTGGTGGTACCAGCAGACGTACTTTTTCTGGAACAAGACGGGATCAGTGGCCTACGCTTTAAGACAAAGGCCAGACTGTGTAGACTTTCCTTGAAGTTTCTTGGAGACAAGCTACACCAGACAACCTTGACCAGAGACGAGTGATCAGTGTGAAAAAACAGAACCGTCATTGACAGCTAAGTTAAAACATATGCTGCCACCTGAACTTCTTAACCCTTTTCGCAATCCCCAAATACGAGGATGATAGCTTTTCTTTATCCATAACTATTCAAATTATTTTCAAACTGTTACAACTAAAGTGATTATCAAATTTTGTTATTTGTAATGTTACAAATTTAACTTCACTTTGATCATTTTAAAGTTACTGCATGCTTGTCTCAGTCAGTTACTACACACATTCTAAACAGAGCTATACTTGAATAAGATAATTTCACTGAGTAAATCAGGGGTGGGGGCTTAACGAGCTGATAAATGTGCTTGAATTCTTCACAAAAGGGGTCGGTAGGTTACAGAATTAACGTGCTTAGCGACAGCCAGCATTGTTTTTGCTTACCTGAATTTCGTGTGAAGACTCCCATGTGATAGAAGCTTTACTACTCTTCTATCTACATTTCTGCCAAGAGTAATCTTGTGTACAAATAGACTCCATTGAAGCCTATATTAGATGCTCTTAAGTTTTAGTCATTGTTGGACCACTATCGCAAAGCAGGGGAGGCAATACCGTCACACTGTTCCACTTGGGTCTGCAATGGCTGCATTTTGAGGCCATGATGTTTTCTTCATGAATTACTCTACTTATCTATGCGAGCGTGAACCCTCCTACTGCTGTGTGTCCTCGGGTAGCACCCGAAATTTCCAGTACTCAGTTCGATCCGGGGTGTTAAAGATCGGTTTAAAAAACCTCGCTGCATTTGCCTTCTATAACTCACGAGCAGAGGCATATGCCCATTTACAGCTGGGAGACTGGACCGTTACACTGTTAGGTTTCGATCCCGGAACTCAGTAACTGTGCCGCGATAGTAATGCGCTCTAACCGCTTAACCTATCGGACGCCTACGAGAAAATATCCCGCCAAAGCATAAAGAAGGATCCCCTACACGCCCAACTGAGGCATATTGGGAATATGGTGTTAAGCCCATATTTTCGTGACCATCGACACACTAGTGGTGATGTGGTCAGCATCACGCCGGCCGCCTTAACCTCCCCAGAGTTGCTCTGGTACCCAATTCATGAGGCTGGGTCGACCCCGGAGCCGTTTGCGGTATAAAAAAAAATCCCACCTCAACTGGGGATCGAACCATGGACCACCGAGCTAGGAAGCCAATGCACTAACCACTGCGGTACCGCGCAATATAATTATGTTGTCCTCTGTCTGGAACATGTCCTGATGCTGGAGCTAATTTTCTTGTGGTCATTTCATTTTTTTACCATCCATTTGAACTTTATTGGATCTTTGTAGTCAAACGTGGGTCCGATTGGCAGAGTGGTTAGATTGCTGGCCCCTCGCTGCAAAGGTGCTGGGTTCGAAACACGGTACGGTAACACTTCACATCTACTCAGGGAAATCTCTAACACTTCACCTCTGTATCTATTATGGGACCACTTTTATCTTTACCTTTTAACAAACATCATGATTTATGATCAAAGGTCAATGAACCATGAGAAAATTGAAAGGCATGTATGCTATTTTAATCAGTGCTTAAATTAGCTTTCACTGTCCAATGCGCGCCTTTTCCGTACTTCCCAAAAAAGCTAGCGGGGACTTTTTATTTTTACAGGCATTTCTTTAACTTGCAACGTATGTCACCTTCAAATCTTGCAACCGATTTTTGTTTTTAACTTCCAGATGAGCAATAGCTCTGAAACTTGGCATAGTTGTGTATTCCCGATGACAATACAATAATAAGTCGTAAAAATAATAAAATGAATAACATTAAAATTAATATTAATTTTGTTTGTTTGTATTGTTTCATCAATGAAATGGGCGATACCTACAAATAATCTAGGTGTTTTCTTTCCAACAAGATTGTCTTTCTTGAGAGAAATATTGAAACTTCTCCTCCCTCCCCCTCCACACACACACACACACACACACACACGCGCACACACACACATACACACACACACACACACTATCGCACGCGCGTGCACAGACATACACGCAACTGACAACTACATTTAAAAAAAATTAATTTACAACCCTTATCAAAATTAAAAAAAAAAATATTAACTTTCCGTGTAATATAATGAATAATGAAATCCGCCTCCTGTACTCTGGACTCATTTATCGCGAACTGATCATGTCATTAGCGGATCGATTACATTTGACTTAAATGTACAAAAAAAAAAAAAAAACACTGAAAAGAAGAAAATATAAAAATAACAATAATAATATTTTAAACACAGGCTTTTAATGCACCAAAAAGCAACAAATAATTTTTCACCGAGTTTATACCTTGCAGTAAAAAAATGTAACATGAAATAGACAAAAAGCCTGGGGCGCTGATTCTACATGAAATTAACTTCTGCTTTATACTTCATTAGACACATGGATAAAATACATGATAAGCGCTTAAGCGCCCGACGCTTTTTGTCAATTTGATGTTACATTTTTTGACTGCAGGCTATAAAGTCCGTGAAAAATCATTTGTGGCTTTTTAGTGCATTAAAAGCCTGTGTTTAAATATTTTTTTTTATTCGTTACAGGGCGCTTCAGTTATAAAATTACTAATATTGGGATTGTTACATCAGTTGTGTTAACAGCGCTTTAATGAAGATCTTAACCGTTGCTTTAGTTAATAATTTTTACCTGACTTCAAGCGGTTACAGAACTTCATAATGTAAAACAAATTGCCTCAAAAACAACCACTGGAAGAGAATTTGAATCCTCAGTGCAAGCTTCTTGCAAGGAGACCAGATACAGTGGAGGTTATATGCACATTGGCTCTTGGGCCGCGCAAGCGGTGCGGCCGCACTGGCGCCGTCTAATGGTGGGGGGAGTGGCGAGGAAATTTAAAAACAAAGGCGGAAGCTATTGTGTATCCAAGTCATTAGCGTGAAATTGACCATACAGTACGGAACGGCGCCTAAAGTAGATCACGCACCACTTTGTGAAATTCCTACGGTCGGCTATGGCTATGGATTCCGCGAAGAGCGCAACGCAAAATGATGATGATGAAGCGGTTACGGTCTCAATTTTAGACGTGTGTGAGAAAATTTAACATCGAATGCTTCTTAAGTCACACGTCAATCTCCATTAGTTAGTCATACACAAAGGCGCAATGATTTTCAACTTGTAAGACGCAACCCCCAATTGGTTGGCGGTAAACAGTGCTATGGGTTGCGTCCCTTAAGTTTCCCTTACTCAAAGCTTTAAGACACTACTAGTCAAGTCCAGCTTCAACAAATTAAAGATAGGAACCACTGATGAGTATGACTGTGGCACAGATAAAATGACTGCCGAACATCTGCTTCAAAGGTGCCCAACATATGAGGAACAGAGAAAACGCATATGGCCATCACCAGTACTATTCCTGGAGAAAATCTACGGAGATATCAACAGCCTCAGGCTGACCACTGCTTTCTTTGAACTTATTCAAGTTGACATCTGAGGGTGAACTTTGAACTTATTCAAGTTGACATCTGAGGGTGAACGAAGAAGAAGAAGTCCAGCTTGAACAACGTCGCATTCATCGCATACGGTGCCTCAGACTAAAGGGTCTAAACACTCAACATTCCTTTGTCTGGGGCCACCTTTTCCAATCTTATTCTATGACTCCCTGCCGATCGTGTTTTTTTTTTAAATTTAATTTAATTTTATATATATTTTTTTCTTGTCCTCTCATAATTTCCTTTTCCATCTTCTGCCTCCTCTCCAACTCTCTAAAACATTTTTATTATATTTCGGTTTTTCTTCGTTTCCTTTATTGTTAGACACCCAGAAATTGCAGCCATTTTATGTCCTGAGGCGCCTTTTCTTACCGTCGATTTTACGGGTAGTACCCATTTTTATTTATTTTTCTCACATGTCCTTCTTAGCTTTCATCTTTCTTTCCTTTCCCTGACGAAGGCCTTGTAACCGCAACGTTGGCTATTTTGCTTATCTTTTGTCCCCGTAAGACAAATTAGCTATTTTCATTCTTTATTTTCATATCCATCTATCAAAGTCCTAAGCAGCATGCCTTTGGCTGGATCCCTGTCATTAAATTTTACTTCTCTATTTTGGCACATGGGTCGCCAGCTTTACCAGCTGTGAAAGTTGGGCCGTGGTCAAAAAACAGTTGAGAACCAAAACCCATAGCACAGGCCTTGTTCATTGTCATTCGGTAACGATGCACATATGCACAGTAGAACAGCCCAGTGCTCTATTATTTTCCTTTTCATTAGAACCGTTTGAGATTTTTTTTTTTTTTAATGCGTGTACTATTCATGTCAACTTGAGAATAATTGTGCACTGTGTTACAGCGGTGGTTCTCAAATTCTGTGAGTCTCAGTACCCCATTGGCTTTTATTAAATCTTTTCGTACTTTGTTCGATATTAAACGGTAAAAGTTGTCCTGTAGCAGATACTACCGTAAGGGATTGAAGTGTTAGAGACTTTTGTATGCTAGCATGGAGGGTTGGGGTGACCAGTTGCCTTTCTCACTGCCTTTTTCTTCCTTAACTCAAAAGCAAAGTCGGGTACATATTTACAGGTGGGTAGACCGGAGCGTGTCGATTACTGAGAATCAAACCGGGCTCCTTAACCACGAGAGACCAGTGCTTTTACCACTTTGTCAATCGGGGGTCATTTTCGACATCAAAGGAAATTAATTTTGTAGTTTACCATGCATATGTCTTCTCTTCTTTGATCCTTAGCCGCCGACCGTCAAAGCAGTCAGTGGCCATTACGCCTAGTGGCGTCTTGTAGGGCAACAACAAATTGATTCCACTTTGCTCGGTCGGCGGCCATCCTTCGTACAGTGCCCCAACTCTGGTTCATTCTTTGCATCTCAGCCTCCACAGTTCTCCGCCAGGTTGTTTTTGGTCGGCCTCTCTTTCGTTTTCCTTCAGGGGTCCATAGCATAGCTGTTCTTGTGATGGCATCGGGGTCTCTTCTGAGGACATGGCCAACTGTTACGCACAGATCATTTTTTCTAAAGTCATTATATGATCATTTTTCCTAAAGTCATTGTATGATCATTTTTTGCTAAAGACATTGTATTATTAGATTGACTGAAATGTACACTTTAATTTTTTTTCGGTCAAAGCTACATAACTCTGGATATTTGAGATTATCATTTAATATGATGTTACCTCCTCTTGTGTCGAGACACGTTCGGTCCATATTTTTTTGAACGAAGTGTGACCATTCTCCTTATTTGGTAGTATCGGTCAACTGTGGTTGGAATGTCTGAAACCTGTGTTGAGGTCTCTGTTCATGTCCATATAAGGCTTGATTTTTATCTAGAATGTTCCTAGATCGTCTTGTTTGATTCCTCATTCTTGTGTATGGGTTCTGCGCATGTCCGGACGCGAGGCGTCTGGGAAGTTTCTTTATCTTGGGGAGTCGATGAAAAGCTGTGAAGCAGAGAAGACGCGTTTCGGCGTCTCTGTGATTTTGTTAGGGAATTAGGAGCCTTTTTGTGAGTGAGTTAGCTTACAAGGTCCTTTCCTTGAGTATTCAAAACGCCTGGAGGCGTATGTTTTCTGTGGTGTGGATTTTCGAACGAAGGTAATGCCTCATTTACATCCAATCTGTAACTTTACTTTATGTTTGACAATGGTCGATCTCTGCTCACGTATGCATTACAGAAAGGAAGGTTCTTCTAATAGATGTCACGCCCCAGGTATCTTTATACCTGAGATCTATATGTACACGGGTCATACTCAGCCCGAAGGACAGTTCTTTGTTCTATGAACGTCGCTATGTGTCAGCGATCACGCCTACGTCAAGGTTAGACATAGGAATGCCTGTAAAGGTCAGTTCGACCTGCACTCCTGGAATGCTATCCTCGTGCACTTATGATTTGACTCATTTAGCACATCTGAACAGTAAGAGGATTTTTTTATGTACTTTTGTATTTGGAGCCAACCATATTATCCCTTGGCGCCATATCATCATTTTGAGAATATGCCGAATGCATTGATGAACTATGTATGCTGATATTCGTGAATGTCATGACTTTGCTCTATTGTGAACTGGATGTACGTACTTGTACTTGTGGCGTCGACAATAAATGATGAAAACGTCAATGAGCAGTTTACCCATTTATGACTTCACATGTCGTACCCTATGTGCTGTAACACTGTGAACTACATCACTACTATACACAGCAACAACAACAACACAAAACCAGATAAGATACCCTACATCTTGAACTATAATACCTGGTGTCGATAGGGGTGGTACTGTGACCGGGCTGAAGGTTCTCCAACGAAATTGGACTTATATTTACAACGTCCATGGTGGTCAGTTCTGCCATTAGCATTTTATGAAAGCATCACAATAGCGGCCTTATCACCGAAGAGGAGCGAGCCCTAAATCCACCCTTATCACCAACCCAGCTCCAGCTTCTGCCAGCTATGATGGTGTGCATGTCCTCTTGCTTGCTCCGAGTAAGCAGATCTTGGTTGGTGATGGTATTTGGCTAAAAGATTCGGATAAATTTTCTTAGGCAAGTTGTGTGAAAAGAGGACAATTTCGACATTTCCTTCTCTGTAACTCTCCAGCATTCTGAACCATAGAGAAGCACAGAAAGCACACAGCTCTGATATAATCCTAATTTTGTGCTTGTGCTGTATTGAGAGGACTTCCAGATGTTTAAACTAAAAAAGGCTGTTCTTGCTTTGTCCATTCTGTTGTTGATGTCTTTGCTTGCTCCGCCACCTGGTGTTACTATGCATCCTAGGTATGTGAAGGCATCTGTCTGTTCCAGTTGCTGATTCCTTACTGATATGGGCTCCGGGTTGCTCACATGTGATCACAAATGCATATGTGCATGAGAAAATAAATAAATAGATTCATTAATGCTTCATAAAGAAAGAATCGGATATTACAACAATTTTTACATATTATAAAGTTGTTAAATTGTTTCCTGAATACAGTCAAATAAATTAGTGAGCCCCTTCTTCTATTTCTACTTCTTCTTTGTTCACTTTTAGACGTCAACTTGAATATGTTCAAAGATAGCAGTGTAGTAAAAATCTGCGAGAATAATCGCTCATTTTCAGTAAGATTTTAGTCATAAAATGATAATAAATACAACAGCCCTATTGTGGCTGACGGTGATGTTCTCACACGCCAGCATAGCGCTGAATTTAGTGCATAGGAACAGCTTCGAACCGCTCCCCCCGTTTAAACCTACTCGCGTTCCTTGTGACGTACATTTTTAACATTTTGCCCGATTTGATAGAGACTGTGGCAAGACTTACATTTAACGCTTTGGCGGAAGTGTGCCGCCAACTACTGTCTGAATTAACGCAGAAATTTGACTTTAACGCTGGTAATCAGTAGTGATCCTTACAAATTTGGTAGTGTCACACGATAAAATACAAATTATTAACGGAAATTTTTAACCCGCCATGCACTCCCCCCGTTTCGTTTGACACATTCTGCCATGCAGATATACACGCGCGAGCAAAGCCAGCCAAAGCAAAACCACGCAGACAAATTTATTTTCATCCCTGCGGTAGCATTTCTGACGTAACTGAAACAAGTTAGTTATTTGAAAAATACATGCTGGCGAGAGAGGGGAAGATGGCCGCCTTGTTAAAAATTTTACTTGACGATGGTCAGTGGAAAAAAATTGTAAAATCTAAACCAATATCAAACTGACCATAAAAATCATATGGTAATATAGCTTAAAGTTCAATGAGCAAGAATATGTTTGAAATAATATGATAGTCACAATATTAGCCCAGTTATTGAAGAAGTACTAAATGTCTACGGACGCACTAACAGACTGACGGTTGTTCCTGCTTGTTAATTTTTTAACGTTAGTAGGGACGCCGGCTTAGAAATAGTGGCATTGAGGTACATTCAAATTTGCTTGGGTAAACAGAGAGTATAGGGGGAAAGGGAGGGGGGGCGGTAGGAAAAATGTAATTTTTGTATTGGCATAACTAAGGCAGAATCGACATCTTTAGAATTCTGGTAGTCGAAGGTTTCTCTGTGTTCTATGAACACTATTAAGCATGCCTGAAGCATTTATATTAAAAAAAAAAAGAAACAGAAGAGAAAATCATACCAAAGGAAATGTGGTTACTCCACATTATTGTGTTGAGGAAAAATATGTAAACGTACAGTGGCGTATCTGCCATAGGGACCTGAGGTTTGGTCACAGCAAGGTGGGAGTCATGTAAAATTAGGGGCGAGTGCCCCTGTACGGCACGCGAGGCTGACCCCATACCTCCTTAGGATGATAACAAATATAGTGAGTGATCAGATGTAAAAGGCCAGGGTGTCCTTTTGTTGCAGAGGTTCTATTTCCTGGTGCCAGCGGGTGACAGTAAACCTGCTGAGTCAGAAACATACTATCAAGTCTCCGACCCTTCATATGCTGTCAACAAATAACGGGAGGAGCTTGGTGCACGTTTGAAAGAGATTGTCTGCATCTACATATTGTATTTCATTCTACCAAGGAATCCCAGGTGATGAGTTAGGCATCGGGGTACATCTGACACTTTCGCTTTAACAAACATTGATATTTCAACATATACTCAGGAAGTTTTGGGGCGTGATGAAACTACAGCCCCTCATACACAGTGACTCTCCCTGCTAGATTAATAGAGTAATAGCTGTGAACATTTCCCACAGGACAGAGATAAATATATATATATATTAACTTTATAGTGTTGGGCAAATTGTCCACACATACTTTTAGTTGATCCTTTTTATGTAAACTATCTTGTCCTCATTTTCAAAGACCTGTCCAAGAGATATGACTGGACAGGCAAAATAAATTGTACAGAAAAGATTAATTTAAAAGAAAACTTTAACCACTGTTTTATTCACTTCCTCATAGAAAATTAAAGTGTTTTTGTGGTGTGTACCATCATCTCATTTCTCCCCTAGACACTAGGTACATCATACACCATACACTAGAGCCACAAGAGTGACCGTGTGAGATCTAGGGAGGTAGCGTTAGGTACCCTGCACATAATTCATCATCATCATCTTTTAGAGTCAGGGGCCTACATGTGCTTGACCTCACACGGTTTATGCAGACACCGATTTCATTCTTTGTTAGGATACCATCATAACCTCCCCAGCAAAATCAACTTTGCTACATAAATTGGGGGCTCGTCCGGGATTTGAATTTTTCTTAGTACTACATACATTAGGGTCTGGGGTTTAGTATTAACAACATTCTATTTTCCCAGGGAATCCCCCTAAATATTATTGCCAAAGATTTGGGAAGTGAAGAAAGTGTCAGAGCCCAGATTTAATTAAATAAATTTAAAATTAGTTAGAGATTTAGTTAGAACATTTTGTATTTATCAGAATGGCAGATCTGGCCAAGTTTCGCTCTGCGGCTGTACAGACTGCTAAAGAGATGGGCATGGATGGACCAGAGCTGGTTCAATATGTAACTTCAGAATGTGACAAGTATATTGAAAGGGAGAATAGGAAGTTAGCAGAAGAAAGAAAATTACAGTTACAAATTGAGGCTGACAAAGAAATTAAGAGGTTGCAGATTGAGGCTGACAAAGAGGCTAGGGCATTGGAGGCTGAGGCTAAGAAGTTACAGATAGAGGCAGAAGAAAAAAAGGCTGAAAGAGAAGCAGAAAAAAAGAGACTGGCTGCAGAAAGAGATGCAGAGAAAATAAGACAGGCTGCAGAGAGGGAAGCAGCAAAGGAGGAAAAGAGATTACAGAGGGAGCATGAGCTACGACTAAGGGAGTTGGAATTTCAAGGCCATGCTCCTGAAAATGGTGCCAGCCCTTTTGCCTCAGATGCCACTGCTAGTCAGGGAGCCTCAACCTCAGCTATGGGTTTTCATGTAAACCATTTTGTTGAGAAAGACGGTGACATAGAAGGGTACTTAAGTAGATTTGAACTGTTAGCTACTACTTATGGGTTAGAAAGAGAAAGATGGGGGCTAAAGTTGTCTCAGGGTCTTCGGGGAACCGCTTATGAAGTGTTTTCCAAAATGAGCAGGGATGACCAAGACAACTATGACATGTTGAAGCAGGCTCTTCTGTTACGATACGAAAAGAACGGAGAGTTTTATAGAAAGAAATTTAGGAATGCCAGGCTACTGTCGGGTGAGACCTATCACCAGTTCTCCGCCCGGTTAGAAACGTATATGGAGAAATGGGCTACTTTGGGGAAAACCCAAGATCTCAAAGAGATGATACTCATTGAACAGATGAGAGAGTCCATGACTCCAGACATGAGAAAGTTTCTCATGGAACAGGGCGCGGAGAGGCTGGGTGAGATAATAAATGTCGCTGAAAGGTATCAGGCAGCCCAGGCAGAAGTAGCTGGAACTAAGAAGAAACCAGTAGATCAGCATAAAGTTCCTCAAAACTATAATAAATTTGATAACAGAGGTAAGCAGAACTTTGATAGGCCTCGAAATGATTTTAAAAATAGAACCTCACATTTCAATGACAAAAAGAATGATGAAAGAAAACCTTTTCATAAAGGTAGATTGTATTGTAAACATTGTAGGATGGACAACCATAACACCGAAAATTGTAGAAGGAAAACTCCAAATTTCGCTGCAATGAAAACGGGGAAAAAGGGAGTAAAGGTCAGCTCTACTGAACAGCAGGAACTTTACCACTCCCCAGTGTGTGAAGAGGTGATATGTAATGGAGTCACCATAAGGTGTTTGTATGATACTGGATTGGATTTTGATTCAGTTGTGAGTTCTCACCTGGTGCAGGCAGATCAATATACCACAGAAACAGTGGAGATCCAAGCTGCAACCAAGGACGTAGCGATCATGACACTTCCCATCGCCAGGATTAATGTGAAGACGCGATATGTGGAAGGAGTAATCAAGGCAGCAGTGTTAAATGAACCAATCTACCCTCTAATATTGGGGTGTAGATATGTCTTCTTGGGAAATCCCAAGAGACCTGTGGTCATGGCAACAGTCCAGACCCGATCACAATCCAGAAAGGAAGAAGATCAACCTATAAACACTCATCCAGAGGAGATGAGAAAGGCACAGGCTGAAGATAAGTCACTGAAGCCGTGCTATAAGAAACTCCCAAAGAGCCATACTCCTCCTAATAAAGGAGAATTCTATATGAAGAATAAATTGTTATATAGGAAGGCCGGCACTGGTTCAGCTGGTCATGCACAGCTGGTCCTTCCTAGTTCATATAGGGAGAAAGTGATGGAGTTAGGTCATACTATCCCCTTCAGTGGTCACATGGGGATTAGTGCAACAGGACAGCGTATAGCTTGTCATTATTTCTGGCCAGGGGTAACGGAAGACATAAAGAGATATGTGAAATCCTGTCCCGAATGCCAGAGAGTAGCTCCAAAGCATTGGACTGCTCCAGCAACTCTAGGGGAAATGCCCATAGTGGGAACCCCTTTTGAGAGAGTTGCAGTAGATATTTTGGGACCTCTCACACTGACCAAGAGGAGGAACAGTTACATCCTTACTCTGGTAGACACTTGTTCTATGTGGGGAGAGGCGGTAGCCCTGTCATCAATCGATTCAAAACATGTGGCAGAGGCATTACTTACGATATTCACACGTTTAGGATTCCCGCATCAAATTTTGACTGATAATGGCTCTCAGTTCAAGGGGAAGCTAACTGAAGAGGTTTTCCGGTTGTTTCAAGCCAAACACTTCCATTGTAGTCCGTATCACCCCCAAGGGAACGGCCAGGTAGAGAGGTTCAATGGGACTCTCATTTCTATCCTGAAGAAGCTGGCACATGAGAAACCTGATACGTGGGACCAATACTTGCCCGCCGCCCTGTTTGCGTACCGGGAAGTTCCCCATAATTCAACCGGAATGGCACCCGCAACACTTTTATTTGGAAGGCCAATAAAAGGTCCTCTAGAAGCTTTGTTAAGAACCTGGACAGATGAGAAGGCAGAGGAGACTGTTACCTCATCATATCAATATGTGAACGAACTGACCACTTGTCTAAAAACTAGTTGGAAACTGGCCAATGATAATTTAAGACAAGCAAGGAAAAAGCATGCTGCTTACTATAATAAAAAAAGCTAAGGATAGGGAACTTGTTGTAGGAGAGAAGGTACTTCTTCTATTGCAAGGCAGCAACAATAAACTTCAGATCGGATGGCAAGGGTCATATACAGTTTTGGAAAAGGTATCCAGAACAAATTACAAGATAGACAAAAAGGGAAAGGAAAAAGTCTATCATGTGAACCTTTTGAAGAAATATCTGGACAGACAAATCCAGGAAGGAACACATCTAATGGCCTTGTCTATCGCAACCGAAATGAAAAATGACCCGCTCCCCTCATTCGAATATCCACTGAAACCCAGTGAAACGTTTGCACAGGTGAAAATCAGTAATCACCTGACAAAAGGACAGCGGGAGAAGGTTCAACAGGTCCTTGAAAAACATACAGATGTGTTGGAAAACAAAAATAAACCGGGCACACAAACAAAAAAAAACCACCACAACAAAACAACCCCCTGTAACCCAAACAAAAAGGCCCTATCCCCCCTTTCGCTAAACACCCCTTTGAAAGAGGAGATCCAAAAATTTGTTACAAGAAAAACACCACACCCCCCAACACCAACACAATCCCACAGTCACCAAACATCCCCCCCCCAAAAAACCACCAACCCACCCCCCCAACCCCCCCCAACATACACTGTGCAAATTACAGGAAACCCCCAAACACAGAAAACAGGTGGATCCATACCTGAACTACCACACCCCCCCACAGGCTGAACAAAAAAAATAAACCTTCTAAGGTACTTCTTAGCCCCAAAGGCCACATTACCACCCAATTCCAAAACCACCCTTTCCCTTATTTACCCTTTATCAACCCCCCCCCCCCCCCACCCTTCACCCATGTTTTATACCCCACCCAAAAAATGCCCCAAACCCCCCCCCCCACCCCTTACACCAACCCCCCCCAATTTGAAATAAACCCCATTCCCTCCCCCCATACCAACCCAACCCGAACCCCCCCCCCCCCCCCTTCCCCATTTGACCCCTCCACATTGCCCCCCCCATTTGATACCCACACCCACACCCAAACACAACCTCTTCCCCCCCCCCCCCACCCCAAAACCCCCCCCCAAGAGAGACCCCCCCACCCCCCCCCCCCCCCACCCCCCACACCAACCCCCCAAATGTTGTAATAAATTTGTTCCCAAACAAGTTGGAACCTCCCCCATACGGTACCATCAATAACCCCCCCCCCATCCCAAAATCACACCCAAACCCCCCTAGACCCCCCAAAAAAAAACCCCTATAATCCACCAACCTACCAACCAATTAAACCAACCAACCCTCCAACACCTTCCCCCCACCCCCCCCCCCCAACCCCCACACCCCACCCAACCCGCCTAAAGGTCCACCTGAAACAATAAATTGGTCCCCCCACCCAATGTCCAAACCCCAACTCGATCCCCACCACCCAACCCCCCCCAACCCCCAGTGGCAAACCCCCTACCACCCCACACCAACCACAACAAAAAACCCTGGATTCACCCTTTGCAAACTTACAAAAAACCCCCAAACCCCCACCAATCCATCCTTCGTCAAACCCCCCCAACTCCTAACAAAACCCCAACAAACCAAGACAAAAACCCCCCCCCCCTCTGCCAAAAAACCAAATCAACCCCCAAAACCAAAAACCCAAAAACCCCTAAAACCCAAAAAAACACACCCCCCAACCCAAAAAAACCCCCAAAAAAACCCCCCATACCCCCCCAAAACCAAATCACCCCAAATACAAACACTCCCCCCCCCCCCCCAAAAACCAGCTTATACCCCCCAAAACACCCCCCTCCCCCCTACCCTTACCCCTCAAAACCCCCCCCACCCCCCCCCCAACCCTCCCCCAACCAAAGGGGTTTTACCAACCCCAAAACAAAAAGGACCAAACCACCCCAATTGACCCCCCACTTCTCTGTGAAAAACTGGACCACCCTGCACATATTCCAAGCACAGAAAGCATGCAAACCCCCCAAACCCCCCCCCAAACAAACTTCCACAACCAAACAAATTCCCCCCCCCAAAAAAAAACCCCCCCCAAAAACCAACAAACAATGCCACCAATGTGAAAAATATTGGCCCAAACATCCTTACCCCCCCCAACAAAAATGGGCTCAGGGTCCAAACATTGACCTCAATCCACAGTAAAACTAAATTGAAAAATCATGTTTTAGAAACAATTTTAGCCCAAAAAAATCCCCCCCAAACAACACACTTACAAAATCCTCCCCATTGAAAAACCCCTGTCCCAGAAGATGCACTTCTTTCAAACCACATAATGCTCAATCCAATACCACCCCCAATTGCAAACCTTCAGTAAGGTCCCAACCCCCCCCCCCAAACCCCCTGTTGTCTGGCCATCACCCAAACCCAAAAAAAAAAAAAATCCAACCACCCCCCACCCCATAAACAAACACCCACCCCCAACCCAAAACCACAAACCCCAAACCCAAACCCCCCCCCCCAAACCCCCCCCCCCCCCCCAAAAAAAAAAATTAAAAAAACCACCCCCAAAAACCCCCCCCCCCCCCCCAAGTGTTATTTTAACAAAAAAAAAAAACCCCTGACACAAACCAACCCAAAAACAAAATACCCCCCCCACCCCCAAACTCATCACTCCATACCCCCTAAAAGACCAAAAAACCACATAAACCCAACCTTTATGAAAAAAAAAAAATTATCCCCCAAGACCCTGCCAAATTCCTGTCATGAACATGGTTCAAAATACTCAAATGACCCAAAAAAACAAATTATTGGGGTTCTGGTTCCAAGACCCCCTAAAGTAACTGGGCCCAAAAATAATTTCCACCAGATTATCCCAACCAAACAAACTTTTGCTTTGTTACCCAAATCCAACCACAAAACACCAAAAAAAAACTACGAACCCTCACACCAAACACAAACTTAAACACCTCAGAAAAACAAAAACCGCTAAAAAAAAAGGCCAAACCCCAACCCCCAATTATAACCCCCACCATTATCTTTCACCGCAAAATCATTTTTAAATTAAATGAAATTTTAATACATAGGGTTCCCCCCACCCCCCACAACCCCTCAATCCCCATTTTTCATCTGGCAAAAGGGAAAACCAAATACATTAACATGAAAACAACCACAAACAAAAAAAATAAAAAAACCGCTTTCGTCAAAAAAAAATAAAAAAACCATACCCCCAACCCCATCCCACCAAACAAAAAAAAAAAAAAACCCCACCCATACCCCCCACCAAAAAACTTTATAAATGGAACCTAAAGTTCAACAAAAAAAAGCAAAACCCACACAAAAAACTGAAGGCTCAACCCATCTTTTTTCCACAAACCCCACTGTCTGTCACCCCGAATTCCTTGCAACCACTCTTAATGGTAAATATTGTTTAAAACCTTGTTTTTCCGTCAAAATATAGTTATTTTGTAAAACTGTGCCCCAATTCAATTCCAATACCCAACATTCCCTGTTTTGCAACCCCAGTAAAAAGGGACATAAAATCAAAGATCGGGTTTTGGCATTACTTCCCTGACCCAACTGGCCCCCTCACGCTAATACCCCCAGAACCAACACCAAAACCCCCGCCAAACCCCACAACCAACGATCATTTCCTTTCTCATCTTTATACCAAAATTTTTAGTGTTTACCAAAACCATACCAAACAACACCCACCCAACCCCCCTACCACAACCTTAAAAAAAATCCCGCAATTAACAAAACTAAAACCAAAAAACAACAAACAACCACTTATATAAAAAAAAAATGGTCTATACATCAAAAAATGTCTTTTTCCTGACTTTTGGCAAAAATTTGATACGTTTTTTAAATGGTCAAGCAAATCAAAACTTTACAAAGGTGGTCCTTACAATTTGCAAGATAACAAATACCCCAACCCAAACTCACCAAAACATAAAGTCCCAACCAATTCAAAACCAACCACCCTCAACCAATAAAAAAAACACCAAACAAAAACAAACACACCATCAAAACCACAAAACACACCAAAACCCAAATCCCACCCCATGCACACACACCACATCACCGTTAACCAAACCATTGATGTGGTCTATCTATCCCCACCCCCCCCACCCCTGGTGATTCCCATGTTTAACCCCCCCACCTTATGTGTGTGGAAAAATCCCCCCCCACCCAACCCACCAATTACCAGGTTTTATAAAAAATACCCAAAACACCACCCCACCTTTTCACCACCCCACCCCCACCAAACCCCAAATTAACCCAAAAGCATTGTATAAAAAAAAACAAACCATTGACCCCACCCATTACTATAACACAACAAAAATCACCAACCCAGGTCCAAAATATCAACCCACAACTGCAAAAAAAGAAATCACCCTTGACCTCCCCCACGCCACAACCCCACACCCCCAACCCCCCAAGCACACCACCATTAAAAAAAATAGTGTTGGTGAATCTCCCCTCAATCCAACCGTAATCCAAACCACCCTGTTAAATGGGTTTCCATTCCACAATGTCCACAAAAAAACCACCAACCCCCCCACACACAAAACCCACCCACCAACCCCCACTGTGTCCCCCCCATTTTCCAGAGTAAAGTAACTGGTGTTGCTGTTTTTAAAAATTATCCCCCAGGATGTGTAACCTATAGTGTGTCTCATTTCTCTGCCGTGACCTGCCCTTAATTTGCTGTCTCCCCGTACATCCCCTGAAAAAAAATCCATTTTGTATCCTGTTTTATGGATGATATCCTCATTGCCACGGAAACATTTGAGGAACACGTTACCTCTTTGAATATGCTGTTTGATAGACTCAGAGAGGCTAACTTAACCGCTAGGCCAACAAAATGTTGTATTGGTTGTAAAGAGTTGGAATTCTTGGGAAACACGGTACATCGAGGTAGCATGACCCCTGATCCCAAGAATCTGGAAAAATTGAAAAAAGCGCCTAGACCACAAACAAAAAAAAAGATGTGCGATCTTTCGTGTCGGGTTGTGGTTTCTACCAAAAGTACATTAAACATTTTAACTCTATATGTGCTCCACTGACGGATTTAACTCGCAAAGGTCAACCTGATACTATAATTTGGTCTGCACAGTGTGAATTGGCTTACCAGGAGTTAAAAGAAAAACTCACAAGCAGGCCAGTATTGCAATTGCCTGACTTGAATAAAGAATTTGTCGTGAGAAGTGATGCAAGCAATGTGGGCCTAGGCGCTACATTGTTGCAAAGGTCCTCCTCACAAGATGGAGAATTGAACCCAGTCGCTTATGCAAGCCGCAAGTTGAACAAGGCGGAAAAGAATTACTCAACAAGTGAAAAAGAATGTCTCGCTTTATTTTGGGCGATAAAGAAATTCCAGATTTATTTATATGGCAGGACATTTGTGGTCCAAACGGATCATTCACCACTCGTATTCCTGTCACAGGCCAAGCATGAAAATTCCAGATTATTGAGATGGTCTTTATTATTGCAGCCATACTCATTTCTGATAGAATACATCCCCGGCCCTAAGAACATAGGTGCAGACTTTTTAAGCAGACATCCATGTGATGAAGATCAGAAAAAACGCATAAGACTTCATTGAGCTAAGTTATCTCGCAGATTATAACCTGCAAATGAATGCATGTTTTTAAGATGGGAGGTGTGTAGTAAAATCTGCGAGAATAATCGCTCATTTTCAGTAAGATTTTAGTCATAAAATGATAATAAATACAACAGCCCTATTGTGGCTGACGGTGATGTTCTCACACGCCACCATAGCGCTGAATTTAGTGCATAGGAACGGCTTCGAATCGCTCCCCCCGTTTAAACCTACTCGCGTTCCTTGTGACGTACATTTTTAACATTTTGCCCGATTTGATAGAGACTGTGGCAAGACTTACAATTAACGCTTTGGCGGAAGTGTGCCGCCAACTACTGTCTGAATTAACGCAGAAATTTGACTTTAACGCTGGTAATCAGTAGTGATCCTTACAAATTTGGTAGTGTAACACGATAAAATACAAATTATTAACGGAAATTTTTAACCCGCCATGCACTCCCCCCGTTTCGTTTGACACATTCTGCCATGCAGATATACACGCGCGAGCAAAGCCAGCCAAAGCAAAACCACGCAGACAAATTTATTTTCATCCCTGCGGTAGCATTTCTGACGTAACTGAAACAAGTTAGTTATTTGAAAAATACATGCTGGCGAGAGAGGGGAAGATGGCCGCCTTGTTAAAAATTTTACTTGACGATGGTCAGTGGAAAAAAATTGTAAAATCTAAACCAATATCAAACTGACCATAAAAATCATATGGTAATATAGCTTAAAGTTCAATGAGCAAGAATATGTTTGAAATAATATGATAGTCACAATATTAGCCCAGTTATTGAAGAAGTACTAAATGTCTACGGACGCACTAACAGACTGACGGTTGTTCCTGCTTGTTAATTTTTTAACGTTAGTAGGGACGCCGGCTTAGAAATAGTGGCATTGAGGTACATTCAAATTTGCTTGGGTAAACAGAGAGTATAGGGGGAAAAGGGGGGGGGGGGCGGTAGGAAAAATGTAATTCAAAACGAAACATCTTTTTGTATTGGCATAACTAAGGCAGGCTGGCCAATCGACTACCAGACGCAGTGTTGGGAATTATTTTGGTTTTTTTTTTAAAAAAAAGAACTGCATTTGAATTCTGGTAGTCGAAGGTTTCGATTGGCCAGAGATACAAAATATTAGCAAAAAGCTTTCGCTGCTCATTGCCAGTTGAGAAAATTTTCATTCAGTTACGCTGAGATCAGCTGTGATAAATTTAAACTTAAATAATAGATAAATATTCACAGTCTGGGCAGAGCACAGGGAAACTGAGGCCATTTCTTTGGAAAGTCAGCGTCAATTGTTTATATTTTCTTGAATTGTGGTAAGGATGTTTTATGAATTACTATGTTTATTCCAACTACCAAAGTTAGATACTGCTATGGGGGAAAGTGAAGGACATGCCGGGAGCAGACATTGTTGAGTCCTCACTTTGAAATGTATCTAACTGGTGTATGTTGTCATGATTTTGTTTGAATATTATTGCATTAGAATAGTAAGAAGCCTCTGTGTTCTATGAACACTATTAAGCATGCCTGAAGCATTTATATTAAAAAAAAAAAAAAGAAACAGAAGAGAAAATCATACCAAAGGAAATGTGGTTACTCCACATTATTGTGTTGAGGAAAAATATGTAAACGTACAGTGGCGTATCTGCCATAGGGACCTGAGGTTTGGTCACAGCAAGGTGGGAGTCATGTAAAATTAGGGGCGAGTGCCCCTGTACGGCACGCGAGGCTGACCCCATACCTCCTTAGGATGATAACAAATATAGTGAGTGATCAGATGTAAAAGGCCAGGGTGTCCTTTTGTTGCAGAGGTTCTATTTCCTGGTGCCAGCGGGTGACAGTAAACCTGCTGAGTCAGAAACATACTATCAAGTCTCCGACCCTTCATATGCTGTCAACAAATAACGGGAGGAGCTTGGTGCACGTTTGAAAGAGATTGTCTGCATCTACATATTGTATTTCATTCTACCAAGGAATCCCAGGTGATGAGTTAGGCATCGGGGTACATCTGACACTTTCGCTTTAACAAACATTGATATTTCAACATATACTCAGGAAGTTTTGGGGCGTGATGAAACTACAGCCCCTCATACACAGTGACTCTCCCTGCTAGATTAATAGAGTAATAGCTGTGAACATTTCCCACAGGACAGAAATAAATATATATATATTAACTTTATAGTGTTGGGCAAATTGTCCACACATACTTTTAGTTGATCCTTTTTATGTAAACTATCTTGTCCTCATTTTCAAAGACCTGTCCAAGAGATATGACTGGACAGGCAAAATAAATTGTACAGAAAAGATTAATTTAAAAGAAAACTTTAACCACTGTTTTATTCACTTCCTCATAGAAAATTAAAGTGTTTTTGTGGTGTGAACCATCATCTCATTTCTCCCCTAAACACTAGGTACATCATACACCATACACTAGAGCCACAAGAGTGACCGTGTGAGATCTAGGGAGGTAGCGTTAGGTACCCTGCACATAATTCATCATCATCATCTTTTAGAGTCAGGGGTCTACATGTGCTTGACCTCACACGGTTTATGCAGACACCGATTTCATTCTTTGTTAGGATACCATCATAACCTCCCCAGCAAAATCAACTTTGCTACAAGCAGTAGTCAGCTTGAAGGTATTGGTATAACCGTAGAGTTTTCTACAGGAGTTGTACTGGTGATGTCCACTCTCACCTCCTGGCAGGACTCCACGGGTTGAGCATCACTCTGCTTAATTTTAATTCATGACGTCATCATCAAGCGAAATTCGTTGCACTGTTTCGTTAAGCTTATAATCCAATGCATCCGACTTCAACAGGTATTTCTGTCGGGTCGCCTACCTTTGGCTTTGACTGTCCCCAGTGTGGTGAAGTGGGATGTTATAAATATTTATAGGGGACTTAGTGTACTGACTGAGATCAGCTGTGAAGGTATCTATATCTATTAAGAGTAGTGTATTATAGATAACCTTACTTGCTACCACATATCTATATATCTCAGTCAGAATTATTCTGGAATAGTGTGATGACTACGTTATGTGTCTAGGGTATGTGTATGATGAAGTGTAAGTCACAACAACAGACAGATAAACAATTTAATTTAATCCACTACTCTTGACAACACTATGACACTCACATACATATAACACTCTATGAGAATATCTTAAGGAGTCACTGATAACTTTTCAAATAACAATATGTATTCATTGTTGTCATAAAGGTATATGTGTCCTGATTCAAATACAAAGGAACCAGGAATCACAATCAATTTTAATTACAAGTATATGTACAGACTTTATCAATATGAATATTGTAGTGACATATATTATTAAAAAATATCCTATGTGTGTCAGTTGTGTAGTAGTAATATGAGGTAATACTGGTTTTGTTTTGTTCAAGCTCTGTTGGTATTTGTCATCATGACTTCAATAGTTTGTCTTTTGGGACTAGTATTGGAGATGTTCTCAGTTCCTGATATTAAGACAATTAAATTCCCCTCTGAATGTTATTTTTACAAAGTCATTTCAAGATGAGGGGACATAATGTTGAGCTCAGCTGGCCAAATCAGCTTATCTTGCGTGATGGCGGCAGGAAAGGACTCCTCTGCTCGAATTCTCCCCTGGGCTCTGGAGACACCTCACTGATAGCTAAAAAGACCAAGGAGTATGCTGTCCGACTCTGGATTCAGCAAAGCTCTGACCAGGTGCTGCTCAATACCATCAAGACCACAGTCCCTGAAAACAAGAAGGATGTACCTTCTACTTCATAACTAATTTATACTTTCTTTTTACACTGAGCACAATACATCACAAACATTGAGTTCAGAGCGTTAGGCCAACTGTCAGCTTCATCTGAAATACTTTATACCAGTATTTACCTCCTTAATGGTTACCACGCCTCTGCACTTCCAGCATTGTTTCTGTCTAATCAATAATCTAGGTGTCAGTGTACTGTTTGGCCATTCCATGCAGTTTTACTTTCCTCCGACACCTTCTGTTCAGGCGGGAGCATTATAGGCTTTACATCATGTTTGCTACTGAACTACACATATATACAGGCATAAATTAACAATTCACATTCAATTTTCATTACAAGATACTGAATGGTTTAAGCTTACCACAATTCATAGAATAAACACAGATACGTTGATTAGCAATGAATTCTGGCACAAATTCCCATCTGCTTATGTTCCAGGCTTTTATTTAGCAAAATATGAGCTGGCTTCAACGCACTGTTGCTTTATCAAGCTTATTTGCACTAGTGGTCTCGAACTAACGCTCCTAAGTGAGTATATCAGCGAGTCTAGCCAATGGAGCCACGTTTCGACAAGTGTTTGAAAAAATGTTACCTTTCCACGTCTCCCCTAACAACGATAGATAGTATTTATAGCCCGACCAATCGTGGTTAGTCTTTCATTTGTTGCGCTCCAATCAATTTGGAGTTTACATGGTAGGCTATTTCTGTAACGTAAGGTTTTTTCAAACACGTTATAAAAAATTTTATGAGCAGAAATGATTTTATGTTGTCAGGCATCCCCACTATTTTATTTTGGTTATAATTTATTAATTCCTGGACTATTTGCGTAACGTTTTACATATTCTTTGTCAGCAAGCCCTAAGGAACCCAAATATCCAAATTTAAAAGAGCTACGTGGCTGCGTTCAAAATATGCAATTTCTTCTACCTCCTGTTTCGAAGATGTGCTGTCTGGGTACTGTAATGTTTTCAAACGTAAACCCATCTATTGTTATCTTTCCTAATAAGCGTTTTTTATGATTTTAAAACCTAACTCTGGGAAGGTTAGTGTATTTTATCACTGTTCGTCCGAAAAAGTTAGTGCATGTAGCCTAACACGCGTGATAGTAGTAATTGTGTATCGCGTTACGCTTGTTGGGGGTGGCATTAATAGCGAGACGCGTGTTTAATTTTGCATGCGTTCCTGATTTTATTCGCCCCTCTCTCTCTTTCTATTTGAGTCCATCTGTTCGTTCGTTTTGGTAACGTAATATAATTAATGTTAGGATTAATTTAGGTCATTACGCAGGGTGCCTCTCAATGTTTTTCCAAGAAATACAGCACACGTTTCATTGAAGAAAGTGGGTAATAATACAGTAAGCTTTTACTATCAACGTGAAAGCGTTACAATTTGCAGACGAAGCAGAAAACAAGGGGGATTTCGAGTACCTTCTTTGTGACAGCACTCTTATTTTACCATTGCTCTTTTCTTTATTAATTTTATTTGTTAGGCTTCATATTTACCTAATAATTTATATATGTGGATTAGAATATTCCACGACACCCAGCTTACCTGCAAGACATCAGGTGGTTTGAAACAAAGAGTTCTCCGACTCCAAGATGAACTGTTATCCAAAGCTTACGAGTTTCATCTACCTGGAGCATTCTGGTTTTGGAGTGCCAGAGACTCGCTATTCGCCCCTTCTCCTGTTAGTTTAAACAGGGCCGTTACGAGAAGGCCTGGAGCTGGACAGTGCTGTTAGAGGCTATGTATTGCCCATGTTTTAAGAGCATTTAAGCGAAGTTGAGAGTTTGCCTTCAACTCCAACCCAGCTATGACAGCACTTGGGACCCCATTGAGACCATCGACTTTTTATCGTGCCAACCACTAGTTTTATTCTGGGTACAGTTTTTGAAAGAGATACCCTCAAAGAATATTTAGCCTCCAGTTAGTTTCGTGCTTTAGATTTGGCTGAGTACAGGACTCACCGTTCTCGAACCAATTCACAATTTTGTTTCACTAACCCATACTACTTTTGTAATATTTCAAAAGGAAAATATACTGTACCGGGTGAATATAACGTCACTTCCTATATTTAACGATATCAGACCTAATGGTCTTTTTATATTTTGAACATGCGCCCTAATATGACCGACTAGGCCAAAACGAGGCAACATTTAATTTTTTTTTTAATTTTAAAAAAAGCTTCCTATTTTTTTTTTTTACATCCTCGCTTGTATTTATTGGATATACATGAAAAAAGGTTAAAGGTCGTCTCATAGCAGATACTGCCGTAGGGGAAGTGAAGTGTTAGAGACTTCGCCATACTAGGTCCAGCATCGAGAGGTTCCCTTCCGTGCTGACTTTTCCTTCCCTAACTCAAAGATAAGAGTCAGGTACCCATTTACAGTTAGGTAGACTGCACCGTTAATCGAACCCGGCACCTTTGCCGCGAGATATCAGCGCTCTAACCACTCTGCTAGTCGGGATATACGTGAAGCAAATGTCAAAACAAAAGGCAGGAACCGTCATCTGACATAAACGTTTAATCTTTTAATTTGTTATTTATTCCAGAAGCAAGATAAAATCTAAAATGGTCAATAATTTGGTGTTACGAGAGACAGAACAAATTGTTGCTGGCTGTGAAATTGGTGTTACGAGAGACAGAACAAATTGTTGCTGGCTGTGAAATTGGTGTTACGAGAGACAGAACAAATTGTTGCTGGCTGTGAAATTGGTGTTACGAGAGACAGAACAAATTGTTGCTGGCTGTGAAATTGGTGTTACGAGAGACAGAACAAATTGTTGCTGGCTGTGAAATTGGTGTTACGAGAGACAGAACAAATTGTTGCTGGCTGTGAAATTGGTGTTACGAGAGACAGAACAAATTGTTGCTGGCTGTGAAATTGGTGTTACGAGAGACAGAACAAATTGTTGCTGGCTGTGAAATTAGTGTTAAGAGAGACAGAACAAATTGTTGCTGGCTGTGAAATTGGTGTTACGAGAGACAGAACAAATTGTTGCTCGCTGTGAATTGGTGTTACGAGAGACAGAACAAATTGTTGCTGGCTGTGAAATTGGTGTTACGAGAGACAGAACAAATTGTTGCTCGCTGTGAAATCATGCATTGAGCAGACAGTATCTTATGTCAAGCTGTAATGTTAATGTGATAAAGTATCTTATGTCAAGCTGTAATATTAATGTGATAAATTATCTTATGTCAAGCTGTAATGTTAATGTGATAAAGTATCTTATGTCAAGCTGTAATATTAATGTGATGAAGTATCTTATGTCAAGCTGTAATGTTAATGTGATAAAGTACGATCTTATGTCAAGCTGTAATGTTAATGTATCTTATGTCAAGCTGTAATGTTAATGTGATAAATTATCTTATGTCAAGCTGTAATGTTAATGTGATAAAGTATCTTATGTCAAGCTGTAATGTTAATGTGATAAAGTATGTTATCTCAAGCTGTAATGTTAATGTGATAAAGTATCTTATGTCAAGCTGTAATGTTAATGTGATAAAGTATCTTATGTCAAGCTGTAATATTAATGTGATAAAGTATCTTATGTCAAGCTGTAATGTTAATGTGATAAAGTATCTTATGTCAAGCTGTAATATTAATGTGATAAAGTATCTTATGTCAAGCTGTAATGTTAATGTGATAAAGTATCTTATGTCAAGCTGTAATATTAATGTGATAAAGTATCTTATGTCAAGCTGTAATGTTAATGTGATAAAGTATCTTATGTCAAGCTGTAATATTAATGTGATAAAGTATCTTATGTCAAGCTGTAATGTTAATGTGATAAAGTATCTTATGTCAAGCTGAATGTTAATGTGATAACGTATCTTATGTCAAGCTGTAATGTTAATGTGATAAAGTATGTTATAAAGTATATAATAACCTGAGATTTCGCCTTGAGTATTAGCGGGCGAACGCAAAAAAAAAAAAAAACAAAAAAAAAAATCTCAAGCTGTAATGTTAATGTGATAAAGTATCTTATGTCAAGCTGTAATGTTAATGTGATAAAGTATTTTATGTAACAAAATGATAGTTAATTGCCTTTATTTTGACATTTGTTTCATATAATTTAGTTGGATGGGAGTGAAGAGATAACAATTTAAAAATAGGCAGTGACTTTTCAATCCTACTGTAGTTTGACAACTGACAGATGGCAATAGAACAGTCGGGCGACCGCAGCTGAGGTTCAATGATGTGTGCTAGAGAGACATGAAGGCATTGGACATAAATCCAGCAGCCTGGGATGATGAAGTTGCTGATAACACCAAGCAGCGAAGCTCCCTACGGTGTTACCTCAGATTGGACGAAAAGAAGCTCTCACAACAAGTAGAAGATAAAAAGAACATGTTGAAGGGAATATCAGGAAAAAACAGCTCAAGACTCTCACCTCAGGGGCGCATTCCCACAGTCAGTTATAACTGAAGGACTCTCACTCAGGGGCGCATTCCCATAGTCAGTTATAACTGAAGGACTCTCACCTCAGGGGCGCATTCCCATAGTCAGATATAACTGAAGGACTATCACCTCAGGGGCGCATTCCCATAGTCAGTTATAACTGAAGGACTATCACCTCAGGGGCGCATTCCCATAGTCAGTTATAACTGAAGGGGACTAGTATACTGTAGTTATTTACCAAATATTCCCGGTACCACCGTGACATGATTCTCGTACCCATTGAGGGTACACGTACCCCAGGTCGGGAACCCCTCTGCCATAGCATGTATCTCGGGGACTGTCTATGCCTGGCGGGGCTTGTTCACTGAACGCCACTTCAAAAGTTGGCCACGCAACGCGACAGGCGAAGTAGAAACGGCTAGAGAAAGTCGGCGACTGCCGTGCTGTGTTTACTGTTCACGGCAGCAACACAGCTGTGGGTCTCACCCCGCAGTTGCATGTCAAGAAATAGATTGTAATGTTTTCAGTTGTGACAAAAAGGATAGACCGCGAACTTGTTCACCATTTCGTGGAAGGGATAATGCGACAATAGTTTATTGGTTAGTTTGTTATTTTGAATTCTAATAATATTGTGGTTTATTATTTAAGTGTTTGGTTTGTATGTTGAACTGTTTAAGTTCTTCTAGATCTTAAGTTTAATTATTTCGGTATGTAATTTGGAATGCATTATCAAAGTAAATCAAACAATTTTAGAACAAGTCAATAGATTCAAATACTTGGGCACGTTAATAACATCGGGTGGAACATGCATCTCAGAAGTCAAGAGTAGAATAGCCCACGCAAAAGCACCATTCTATTAAGTGAAAATTATGTTACGCAACAACTCTTTGTTAATGGAAGTAATAAAGAGAGTTCTTCAGTGTCATATAAACCCAATTTGACATACGGAAGTGAGTCTTGGGTAATTAGTAAACAAGTAGGAAAAACACCAGAGACCACAGAGATGTGGTTTTACAAAAGAATGTTAAAAATACCATGGTCAGCTAAAACAAACGGGGTATTGAGGATGTCCTGAAAAAGTCCGATGTGCAAATGAAGTTTATTCCTCACATTAGTTTCATATAAGACGCAGCAAAAGTGGTGAATGCAATCAGCGACCCATAGCTAGACTGCTTGCGTCAGGGTCAGCGAACCAGAGCTGACCAAGACCCTACTCCACCTCCAAGTGGTGGTCCTGAAAACAGCTTGCATCACTGCAGTCTGGCTGAGAGAGTAGGGATCGAAGAGGGAAGGCAAACCCGGTCCCAAAAATGCCGTGCTGAAGTCGGATGTGTCGGCCGAAAGGCGCAAATATCGCAGCTATGCTGTAAACGGGCACAGCGCAACCAACGTCCTTTTCAGGACGAACGAGGAAGAAGAAGAAGAAGCAGAAGAACAAGAAGAATGAAACAATCCACTTTTTGTTGGCATGTTATGAGAAGAGGAACGCTGGAATATATCTTAACTACAGGAAAGATTGAACTAAAAATAGATGGACGACAATAAAGAGAAAAGATGTTGACAGTTGGACATCATGGCATGGAAAGAAGTCAGCAACAGAATTGATATACAGTACGAGTGACAGGAAGTTGTGGCAAGACATGATCGTCTGCTCCATCAGTCATGGGAAGAAGATGTAATTTGGATGTCTTTTTTTTCAAGTTCATTGACGTTTGTAGGGTTAAAAAAAAAAAAGTAAAGTTAGTCCCATAGCAGATACTGCAGTAGGGTAGTAGAAGTGTTAGAGATTTCACCATACTAGGTCCAGCATCGAGAGGTGGGGTGAGTGTTTAGGAGACATGTTATTTTTTACATGTAAATGGATATTTAGACACAAAACGGATAGCACAGGCCACGCAGGCTTGGCGTGTAAGTTTTGAAAGCCTAAACTCCACGTCAGCTGACAGATAATGAATAAAGTGTGTCATGTGTTAGAAAGAACTAACAAGTAAGGAAATAAAAAGATAAAACTGGTAAAGATTCTCTTTAGACTAGTAAATTATAGAGTGATAGCCCTTTGTAATGTAAAAAACCGCCCGGGTGACAGCCAGAGATGGGGCGCAATTGACCACTATTATGATAGTACTTACTGTTAAAAATATACTAATAAGTGTTTATGGCAGGACTGTGCCAAAAGTAGGATCCGCCCCGGGTGCCAAATATTTCAGGGACGCCTCTGGTCAAATGTATATAAAATTCGATAAGTAGCGATTAGCCGTGTTCATTCATTCATTCTGTTTCCTTTGCTCTCCTAATGGAGCATGGAGCCACGACTGTAGCTGGTCATCATCGCCTCTGTAAGTGCCGGTCAAAACTTGATAGATATAAATATACTCGTACCTCTGTGTTAAAAAAAAAAAAAAAAAGAACAAAGGACTCGCTAGATACTTGACCTCGCGGATGACCTAGCAGGCTGAGGAAACGCCTTCATTGAATCGGCACATCACTGTTCACCACCCGACACCCACCCCTTAAATTCTTAGTTAATTATTTCCCTTACCTGAATAACCTTTTACAGTTTATTTAATATTATATATAGCCTACTAATTATATAAAACTCGGCTGTCTTAATGCCGTTAAAACCACGACAGGTTAAAATGTACCACGAAAGGGAGCTGACTGCAAAGTTTTAGCTCACTTTGCTGTGTGAAATATGGACATTTTGATCGATAAAGATTTCAAACACCAAAAACACACACACACACACACATTTATGTACATAAACACTAATGTAAAGTTAAATAAAAATGGGTTTCAAATAACTGAATCTATATTCTGCTTCTATGAAAAACCAAAACTTCACGTTCTTTTAACCCTGTTTCTAACCAAGATACGTTTTTCATTTATAAAGATGTGAGTGAACGAATTTGTGAAGAACCTAGTTCTTCAGTCGCCCACCCCTCCTTCCCCCCACCCTTTTCATTGATTAACGAAGGGGGGGATCAGCACTGCCTCTGGCTTCCTTGTACGAAGCAGACTTCAAACACTTCGAGTGTCCTTACAGCGATGGCTTCTGTAGCAATTTGTTTGATATGATGAGTCATTAATGAGGTTGGTAACTCCGCGCACAAACCTGCTCAGTCGCTTTTCTGCATGATTTAGATGGGGGGGGGGGGGGAGGGGGGGGGGGGGGGGGGTGTGTTATCTGTTGTAGCAACAATGTTCGTGAAACCAAATAAAAGTGTTACTCATTATAGAAAAAATATTCGTGGCAGATGTAGGCATTAATATAAGGATAGGTATAAGTAGTAGTATGTGTAGTAAAGTTAAAGTAGGGATTGGAGTAGTATTAGTAATAATAGTAGTAGTGTAAGCTTGTAAGGACTAATTTAGTCTTGGAGGCCTAAACATTATTCACTGACCTATTTTCGAGGCCCTACTTTACAGCGATATCATTTAGGCTTACATTTTTATCATCTACTCGATCGCGCGCCCCCCCCCCCCCTATTTTTTTAACAAAGTAAACGTTATGGCATTCAAAGTAAATGTAGTGGTAGTAAAGTGAGTAGTGAATGTAGTAGTTTCGTATTTAAAGTGGTCCTAAGGGCCAGCTGTAAGGATGGATGTATGCTCCCTACGGAGCTAATGGGTAATAATGATAAAGGTGACATAATAAACTTGGCTTTTACTAAACTCACAGAAATCAATTATTAAGTATTTTTTATTGTTCAGGTTTTTTTTTAGTTTGTAGGTTGAAATTCTAGTGCAGTTATCCAGTTCTGGAGATCAATTTATTCTATTGATAGTTTATTTCTGTTGGACCTGTTCAGGTAAAATAAACTGTGGGGAAAAACGATCTGAACCAGACTCATAAAAATATGTTATTATAACTTTATGACATGATTAATTCTTGCTAATCAATTATGTTAATCGATTACTTGGTGCTGTCTGAGGCACGCCAACTGTCAAGGTGATTACTATGAGTAATCGATAAGGATTAAACTGATTTATGTTCCCATTTGGATTACAAGGATCGATGCAAATGACAAAATGTTCTTCTTAATTAATCAGGTAAGTAAACGATGACAGAAAAATGTATTGTTTATTTTGGTTACTGCCCATGACTTTATATTCTTAAAAATTGATTTCAAGTCGCAGTGTTTCTAATTTTTTTAAGGAAAATTAGACCCCATGAAAAAAGGGCAGTCCCAAGGCAGATACTGCCGTAGAGATGTGAAGAGTTAGAGTCTGCATAATACTAGACCCAGCTTTTGTCCCGTGCCATCAGCTCAAAGTCTTTCCATGCCGTCCTTATTACTTTCATATTACTCCAGTTCTCTTCTCCACACCACCTCAAAAGCGTACCTACACACCACCTCAAAAGCGTACCTACACACCACCTCAAAAGCGTACCTACACAATATTCATTTAACAAAGCACTTTTCAAACACTTCCTCAACACTGATTATCTACCCCCATAGAAACAGCATTTGCCTGTCAACATCTCATCCATAGGTCAACATTTCTTTTCCTCTTCCGCTCGTTTTTAATGTGAATAATTTTTATATCCATGTAATATTATTATATAATGTAATGTATGTGAGAATGTACCTGCATACCACTGTACTTTAGACATGTGAATCGTGAGAATGTATCCGCATACCACTGTACTTTAGAGATGTGAATGTTTTCGTTTGCTTTTTTTTTTTTTTTTATAACCAGCGGCACTCGAGCTTTCCAGCTCTTTCGGCCCAATGACATGTCATTGCGAGGCTGGGGGGTCAGTGGACTTTCCTTCCAACCCGGTCAGGAGCTTCGCTCCTTCCCATCCACACGGGATTTATGTGCAGGAGCCGTTCAGGTTATTCAGTCAAATTTCCGGTCGTAAACATTTCTTCAAACGCCGACGGCCGGGTTTGAACCATGAACACCTGGTCGCCAGGACAACGTTGTAGCCATTACACCAGCGCGGCTCCCCTTTCGTTTGCTTAAATGGGATGATGTATATGAGAATAAGCAGATATACATTTATTTTTTTTTTAAACTGCTCAAACACTTTTCCTGCTACAGAAGTGCATAAGAAAGTGTTATTATTATTATTTCATTTTCCACCAAGAATGAATGGATATAAGCGAGAATGTGTTTATGTAATTTAGTACTGATGATTGATGACACATTCAAAAATGCAGATTAATTGTAGACGGTGGTTTGACCGCATGAGTGAGTGTCGGTATACAGAATTTATTTATTTTATTTATTTATTGTTTTCTTTATTTTATTTTACTTTTTATTTATTTATTTACTTATTTGTTTATTTATTTTTTCAATTACTATCTTATTTGTTTTAAAAAAAAAAACCTACTCATTTTTTATTGATTGCATACTGTAAATAAATGCTGTTATGTTAACTTTATAATGTTGCTTGCCTTTAAATTAATGCTTAAAGTAACATGTGGGAATGAAAGGATATAGTATGCAAGATAAATGAGAGTGGAAGGGCAGAATGTTAGACGGGCCTGCACGCCCAATTCTTAACCCTTCGAAAATAAAGTTCGTTCGTTCGTCTTCTTCGGTCTCCCTCTATTTTTCTTACCGTGAGGATTCCATAACAAGGACTACCCTGTAACACTATCACAGGGTTTTCTTTAGGTGAAAACAGGAAATGTACCGCAATGTTTTAAACAAAGGACTCACTAGTTGCTTGATCTCTCGGCAGATCTAGCTGTTTGAAGAAACACATTAATTAACTCACCATCCGACATACGTCTGCTACATTTCTATTAATTATTTCCCTTACTATAATAACGTTATTTCCCTTTTATTTAGTAATTTTTATATATATATATATATATATATATATATATATATATATATATATATATATATATATATATATATATATATATATATATATATATATATATATATATATATATATATATATATAGTAACTGAGAGTCCGATGGTCTAACCAGTTAGCGCGCTTTCCTCCCGCGGCTAAGTTACTGGATTCCGGGATTGAAACTGGTAGAGTCACGCGCCAGTCTACCCAGCTGTAAATCGGTACATGATTCTGCCCTTGAGTTAGGGAAGGCAAAGACAGCGAGGAAGGGAACTGGTCGCCTCAACTCATAAAAAAGCCGGACTTAATATGGTGAAGTCTCTAACACTTAACTCCCCTACGTCAGTATCTGTTATGGGACTCCATTTTTATACAGTAATTATATACATTTGGCTATGTCACATCCTGTCAAAACTTGACAAACTAAAATTTACTACGAAAGGAAACCGGATTCAAAGTTTCAGCTTTCTACGATAAGTGAAACAGAGATTTTGAGCGTCAAAGATTTGAAACATCACAAATCTATCATCCCTATGTTAAAATAAAAGTTGGTAACAGGAAATAAATATATAAATTTAAAAAATGAAATGGTACGGAATCAGTTTTACGAAGAAACGATACAAATGAAACACGGGACTTTTCCGTTTCACCCTTCGTCAGCCACAACTACAAATAGGTGGTAGGGACAAGAATTATAGACAGGTCAAATAAAAATACTACAAACACCTATGAGGATGAGAAACACAGACAAAAGAGCTTCTTGAAAAAATATTGCGCGGAAGGCCTTTCTAATTCAAGCTATCTATGAGTATCTCATCAGAGGAACGTGCAAGAACATGGGAAATGAAGAGACAAAGAAAAACAAAAACAACACCGGCACAAATTTAACAAGAAACACGTGAACATATAAAAAAAAAATGTAGAGCAGAGTATTCCTTGAAGTTTATCAGCACGATTGAATTGGCGCAGAATGAATTTCCAGTGAGGATACGTCAAAATTTATGGGCAGGAAGGCTAAAAATATGGCGCCGATCACGTGTGGGGAAGACAGTATGTCTAAGAGCAGGTGATAAAAAAAAAAAGATTGTGGAAAGACATAAAATACATTCTTTCATTCATCCATTATGAGAATCAGATACAGAAACATGTGGGATGTAGAGCATCCAGGCCACATACAAAATGATGCATGTTACCAGCTCAGCAGAAGAGTGGTAATTTTCAGACTCCGCACGGACCACAACAGATTTGTATACTATCTATTCAAGGAACTACCGATGAGTGTAACTGTGGCACTGATAAAATGACTGCTGAACACCTGCTTTAAAGATGCCCAACATATGAGGTGCAGAGAGCTCACATATGATCGTCATCAGTACTATTCCTGGAAAAACTCTATGGAGATAGAAATAGCCTCAAGCTGACTAATGCTTTCTTTTAAAACATTAGAGTAGACGTCTGAGAGTGTACGAAAAAGAAGAAAATTCGCCGATTACGTTTCTGCCCTCGGTGGAGCATAGATTTTCACCAAAATGAAAGTCTCCATGTCTTGTGCCAGCCGTTCAATGTCTTTTCATATCTTATTTATCCCCTTTCGTGTCTGTCTCAGCTTTCTTCTACGTGTGTTTTTACGTCTCACTCGATTTCTCATTCTCTGGGGGGGGGGGGGGGGGGGGGAAGAAAAAGAGGAGGGGAGGGAGGAGGGGGGGGTTGTTTCAGAATAAGGACTACCTTGTAACACAGTCAACTGGTTTCATTAGTGTGTGTCCAACCAACGCCAGCGGCTTCTCCCCATTTCTTGTTCTATAAACATTAGGCTGGTTCTTTTCATGAGATTTTCTTTGGTGACTTTGTCATACCATTTCAGTTCTGCATCACCTTCTGACCTCTTGAACTTTATTTTAGTACCAAATACAGACAATTATTCATTTTTCTTTGTGCTCCCTATGAAACAGAGTCACCACCATAGATGACCTCCCTGTAGGAAGCCAGCACCAAACCATGCAAGTGCTCTGTCAGAATTAGTTTATGTAGCAATTTATTGTACGACACAATGTTGCCAGCCCACTCATAAACTTTGACTAGTCGTCCTTTACGACATGCATGAGAAAACAGTTGTCGTGTTCTTTCTTGGTCTGCCCAGATCTGCTCAGACACTTCCGGAAACTACACAGGGCACGTTATCTGTAACCATTTCCATTTAACCATGTAACACTGGTAGTACAACATCCACAACCATTTCCGCAACAACATTGTCATCGTCATCATCATCATCATCACCTCTGTCGTCGCAACAGCAACTAGTGCGGTACCAGTTTTATCACAGCTGTAGAAGCAAGCTTAATATTTAAGCTCTTTTTGTTTCTAACATCGGGAATATTCCCACCATCTGTGAAACCGCTCACCGCAGTTGTTTTTGTGATGTCATAAGTAAAAAGGTGGGGGGGGGGGGGGGGGGGGGGGGGGGGGAAGCGAAATATCACACGTTTTCAGCTCTGGAAGCGTACGTTGTGGTTAAGCAGGATGTGTGTTCCAGGTTTATACTTAAGAGAGAGAGGGAGATGTCGAGAGAGGTAGTCAGAGAGCCAGACAGGGATAATAAAGAATGCGAGAGAGAGACAGATAATAGACGAGAAAGGGTTTTAAAGAGAGAAGATTGAGATAAAAACAAAATTTATGAAGAAGCATATTTATATAGTCAAGTTGAGGATAGTGAAGGTGAGAATGAAAGAACGAATCGATGATAAGGAGAGAAGGATAGAGTAATAAGGTGATAATGAAAGAACGAATCGATGACAAGGAGAGAAAGGATAGTGTAATAAGGTGATAATGAAAGAACGAATCGATGACAAGGAGAGAAAGGATAGTGTAATAAGGTGATAATGAAAGAACGAATCGATGACAAGGAGAGAAAGGATAGTGTAATAAGGTGATAATGAAAGAACGAATCGATGACAAGGAGAGAAGGATAGAGTCATATGTAAATAATAAATGTACATATACATGTTTACCATAATTTTATTCAATCACGCATACAAAACGAACATACATACATACAATGAATTGATACACGAACGCATACATATTAGAATCTTTAATTCTCCATAAAATACAGTTGACATGTACTGATATGATGTAATAAAATGCCATATACTATATAGGAGAATCATTAGAATTTGCATGCATGCAGGCAGACAGGCAGACAAACAATTGCCATATAGAAATACTGACATAGAAATACGGCCTTCGCATGAAGGAGAAAGTCTAGAAATGTAGAGCCTCTCTAGAACCAGGTAGTCATAACATTAATGCAATAACAACTTGTACAAACATTTCTGTCTGTTGGAAATGAAAGAAAAATATATTAGTTTTAAACAGTTAGCTATTTAGGCAAATCACTGAATTTCAGAATAAAATCTTTTCGCGACGATAGCTTTGGTTTTCGAAAGCAGTTAAACTTTTACTTCAGAATATTTTTTTTCATTGTTATTCTGGGAGATACATCACTAAAAGATATGGTATCTCATATATATCTATATCTATATATCTATATATATATATATATATATATATATATATATATATATATATATATATGTGTGTGTGTGTGTGTGTGTGTGTGTGTGGATGTATTTTTAAAAAAATGAGTCATAGGGGTGCAGACATCAGATTCACTCAACTAATTGATTAAATCAACTAATGATTTATAATTACATATAAAATACGATATTTAATGGTAAATTATTTTTACCAACCATGGTGACATGAATAAGATTGGTTTTTGTTCAGTAAAACACACAGTTAAATATTTCTTCAACGGAAGATATTCCGAAATATTGGTTTTGTAAAAATATAATGTTCATAAATCTGAGCCAGTACTGGGTACTTAACTGGCGGTGTGGGGACAGTTGAATTCTGATTCAATCACTACTGGTTCCCCGTGAGGTTTTGACTGTTCCTTCTCTTCAGGAGTCGAGTTGTTTTGGCAGTAGCACGCTTCTTGCAAGGCCGTGGTAATTACTCAGGTCACCTCGTCAAGTGTCCTCAAGACCCGTCTTTTGTAGGTGTCTAGCGTCGACTTCCGGCAACTGGTACCAAAAACGGAGAGGAAGCAAATGCCTCTTTTAAGTCTCTTGTCTCCTGACGTAAACATCTGGCGACATCCGCTTCCCTGTACCATTTCATCTTCCTCAGAATTTTTCCTGAAGCCCATGAGCATTGTCTCAACCCATCGAGTTGGATGAAAGTGTTTTAGGAGAGCGGAAGCCGACAAATGTATCATTTTCTGATATATATGTACACAATCTGAATTAAAAATAGTATATGTACATATATCATGATGTTCTCATCATCCACTCCCTACTTCCTATGGGGCCTGGGGCTATCTCTTATACTTGCAATGGTGGTTTATGTGGCAGTTCTTTAATATGATGCAGCTGCCAACCTCACATGTAACTGTACATCAATACGTAATTCGTACATGTCAAATGCAAATAAAAATTTATAAAAGGTACATGTTACAACTTACCCCCAATGGGTTAATAATTATTTCCACACTTGATGCACAGAATGGCCGTAATGTCATGCAACTGTTTAAGATGCAGTCGTCCCTCAGGTGGTTAAGGTTCTGATTTAACACAAACTCCTAACTCTTCACACTTGAGGAATGTTCTTTAGAATTGTGGCTCTCAGTACTATATCTTAAGTTTTATACTTCCTAATTTTAAAAGATGCTTCTAGTCCTGTGGCCTGTCCTTTACTGGAACCCTTATTACTACTCCTTATTCTGGATGTCTATGATCTCTCCTTGACGAGGTAAGAAAGGCGCAGTGCGTGCTAGGTTTTAAGTTGAATTTTTTGCCCGCCCACAAATGTCGCCTTGTGGAGTTCTGTTGGGTGACACCTAATCATAATTAAGTGTAGTTTAATATTCTAATTCCAAACCAACCACAAGTAAGGCGTCTTATTTTTAGTAGAGGTTAACCTAATCCCTCCTACCATCATCTAAACATTATTACCTGACTATAAAATGTATTGCCCCTCTACGTTTTATGTTTACCAAAACTATTATATCACGCGACCTGCCCTTTATTATTACTTCTGATAAATCTTCTCCAAGATTGTTATAATCCAATCTTGCTTATTACAACCAGCCATCTGCCGGAAGCGATTATATCATTTCCTCGTGTTCCAATACTCAAAATGGTTAAATCACGACAAAATGTAAAGATGGACTGTATTTTTCACGTCGCACACTACATTATCTCTTAAATGACCGTGTGTTTTTACCACTATGGGACTCATCACCAGATTAGCGGAAGTTTTGATGCAATCTAATGGAGATAGACAGCTTAATACGCTTCTGTTGCTGGGCAAACAAGTGAATGTTGCATTGTTCCTTTCTTCGCTAAGCGCCGACAGCCACAAAGAAAGATAAACAGGTTTGGAAGGTGGCTAGCTGGTAAAGTACTTGGGGTCAAGCCGGCAAGGTGAAGATAATATCGATAGGGGCAGATAATGACCAGATGAGGAAAAAAAAAAGGATGGGACAGTGCGGGGAAGTAAAGATGGGAGGGTAAAGGAGGTAAAGGATCCCGTTACACGCCTTTTGAGGCATATTGGGAATATGGTGTTAGGCCCATATTTTCTTGACCATCGGCACACTAGGGGTGATGTGGTCAGCATCACGCCGGCCGCCTAAACCTTCCCAGAAGTTGCTCTGGTACCCAATTGGGGCTGGGTCGACCCAGAAGCCGTTTGCGGCCTAAAAAAATCCCACTTCATCTGGGGATCGAACCATAGACCACTGACCTAGGAAGCCAGTGCACTAACCACTATGCTACCGCGAAAAATTACCCACTGAATTATGTCTCTTATGTCTCTTCACAAGGGCTTCCAAAATGTAGATATGCCACTGTTACTCGTGTCTCGTCTGTGTGTCTCCGTGTACTAGGTGTGTCTCGTCCGTAAATCTTATTTTATTTTATTTTTTTCCTTAACCAGCGGCACTTGGACTTTCAGCCCTTCGGCCCAATGACATGTCATTGCGAGGCTGGGGAGCCTGTGGACTTTCCTTCCAACCCGGTCAGGAGCTTTGCTCCTTCCCATCCACAGAGGGTTTATCTCAGGAGCCGTTCAGGTTATTCAGTCAAAATCCCGGTCGTTGACACTCCTTCAAACGCTGACGCCCGGGCTTGAACCTTGAACACCTGATCGCCAGCGCAACGTTGTAACCATTACACCAGCGCGGCTTCCGTAAATCTTATTAGGTGACGAGTGTCTTGTTTATGTATCTCCTTGTGTTATGAGCATATCGCCTATGGAACACCGAAAGTTGTATTTCCTAGTGTATCACCGTAGATTATGAGTATCAAATACACTGACAAGGGTGCAGCGGGAATCTATGTGATAGACACAAGAATGATCTATATCATTTAGCTCCCCAAGGAGCATAGACCTTCAACAAACACATGCAAGTCCTCCTGTCACGTGCTATCAGCTCAAGCTCTGTCGATGTTTTCCTCATCATTTTCACCTCTGTATCCAGTTCTCTTCTCCAAGTGCTTTTGGTCTACCTCTGCATCTCTTTCCCTGAGGATTCCAGAACAAGGACTGCCTTGTAATGCTATCAACAGGTTTCCTCAGTGTGTGTCCTATCCATCGCCAGCGTCTTCTTCTCATCTCTTGTTCCACTGGCACTTGTCTGGTTCTTGTCATCAATTCCACATTTGTGACGTCATAGCATGAGTTATGAGACAGAGATATGAGAGAAGGACTAAAAAAGTGAATTAAATTTTTTTTTTTAATGAGCAGGTTTTAACAATGATAGTATCTTTAGTAGACGAGATTCCACAGGAATAAACCGTACATAATGTAAGTGATGGAAATGGTTAGGTTAGGAGTAAGCCACTCTTAAAGAGATTACGAAAGAGTGGAGAAAACAGCGAAAGTTAGAGAGAGTATGACAGAGAGTAAGGAGTGAGTGTGAAAAAGGATGTCCCATGAGAGTGTGAAGGAAACTGACAGAGGATATGTGTGAGAAAAGCATTAAAATAGTAAGAAAGGGATATAAAGGAAGGGTATGGAAGAGCGGAAGAACTAGTCAAAGAGAGGATAAATATGAGGCCAGTGAGAAGGACATTATGGGAGAAAATTAAGGGATAATGGGAAAACACTCAGGCTGTGATTAAATGTCACTCACACTGCAGCTGTTCAGTCCAGGAAAGTGTATCTAGGTCAGTAATGTTTCCGAGCCCAGAGTTTATTCTATTTTTATACACATGCGAGCCTCACAAAAGTCCATATCTGTGTACGCATACATGCTTACATATACAACTATACATACATAAAAAAAAAAACACACACACACAGATATATATATATATATATATATATATATATATATATATATATATATATATATAGAGATATATATATATATATATATATATATAGGGTTTCCGAACGAGAACAGGTAGATTTTGTTTTTGAATAACTAGTCTAAAAGTAAAACAATTGTCAATTTTATGTTACGTATGTTTTATTTAGACCTGGCAGTTATGTGTGGAACACTATTATCATTTAAATGGCCGCCTCTGCTAGCCATACAGATGAGCGCCCTTTGGAGCACATTTTGCATGACATTTTCGCATGTTTCAACTTGTATAGTGGCGATATCCTCTCGAATATTGACTCTGAGTTGCTCAATAGTCTGTGGCTTGTTGGTATAGACCTTCCCTTTAAAAAAAACCCATTTAAAAAAGTCTAATGGAGTTAAATCTGGCGATCTTGGAGGCGAGTCGATGTCGCCAAATTTCGAAATTAATTTGTCCGGAAACATCCTATTCAAAATGTCTCTTGTGTCGCGTGCTGTGTGCGACGTGGTGCCATCTTGTTGAAACCACATGTCACGTAGGTCCAAATCCTCCAATTGCGGACCGAAAAAGTTGTTAATCCTGTCCCGATAGCGTTCGCCATTGACCGTAACAGCATTGCCATGACCGTTCTCAAAAAAGTATGGACCAATCACACCTCCAGCCTACATAGCGCACCAGACTGTCACTCGCTGAGGATGTAGAGGCTTCTCGTGTATCTCTCGTGGATTTTCGCTTCCCCAAATACGGTTATTTTGATTGTTTACGAAGCCACTGAGGTGGAAGAGAGCCTCATCACTCATGATGATTTTCTTGCAAAATTCAGTCATTTTCAATGGCTTCTAACATCCAATTACTGTAATTACGACGCCGTTCGTGGTCTGCAGGTTGAAGAGCTTGCGTCAGCTGGATCTTATATGGGTGTAGGTGTAGATCTTTACGCAAAATTGTGTGTAAAGATGACCGAGATAGGCCAAGTTCTTGTGAACGGTGTCTGATGGAGGTGCCCGGCATTTCAGCTACACTTTCACGCACAGCAGCAATGTTTTTCAATGAACGAGCGCTCCCGAGGTGCTGGAGACCTTGAGCGATTCACCGCCGAATCAGTTTCTTCAAATACCGCCACTAAACGCTGAATTGTGCATACTGCAGGCACATGATTACGACTCAAAATTTCACGTAATTTACGCCGAGTCATCGCAATTGAACACTGATTTTGATAATAAGTTTTAACTATTGAAACGCGTTGTTCACACGTGTACTTCTCCATAATGAATTTGCCACGTCTCTATTTGACGTCTGCCAAATATGAAGTGACAGAAACAAAATCCACAGAAATGGCGGGCAATTCAAATCTACCTGCTCTCGTTCGAACACCCTACGACACTTCTATATGGTAGCAAGACATGGACAACTTATGCTAAGCAAGAAAGAAGGCTCAATACCTCCCATCTATGGTGTCTACGCCACATCCTCGGCATTTCTTGGAAAGATAAAGTTACAAATGTCGAGGTGTTGTCACGTGCTGGCATTCAAAGCATGTATACACTGCTTAGACATCGCACTCTACGCTGGCTTGGCCATGTCCGCCGCATGGAAGATGGTCGCATCCCGAAAGATATCTTCTACGGACAACTGGCAGATGGCAAAGGAACAGTTGGCCGACCGCGGCTGAGATTCAAAGATGCGTGCAAGAGAGACATGCGGGCACTGGACATAAATCCAGCAACCTGGGAGGATGAAGCTGCTGATCGCACCAAGTGGCGATGCTATCTGCGGCGCCACTTCAGTTCGGGCGAAAATAAGCTCCCACAACAAGCAGAAGAGAGGAGAAAACATCGAAAGGAACACCAGGAAAATAAGCAGATGAGGACTGTCACCTCAGGGGCGCATTCCCATAGTCAGTTATGACTGAAGGGGCTATTATATAAATATCCGCACATACAGTCCTATTGTATGGCTCTGAAGCATGGAAAACAACAAAACCACAACCAAAAAAGCTACAGACTTCTATAAATGAATGCTTGCGTAGAACAGAAGCATTGAAGTGGTATGTGGAACTAATGTCAAGAACCAAACAAGTTCCTGTTGAGCAAAAGATGAGAAGAAGACGCTGGAGATGAATAGGACATTCTTGAGGGAACCTGTTGATAGCATTAGCAGGCACCTGTTGATAGCATTAGCAGGCAGTACCTGGTGTGGTACCCCCAGGTTAAGAGGGGTAGATGGAGACCAATGAATACATGGAGAAGAGAGCTGGAGACAGATATGGAGGGAATTTTTTTTAAATATGGAAAGATCCTGAGCTGATGGCACGTGACACTGAAGACAGCTGAAGATTTGGCTCTTGTGCCTGGTGCGTTGCTGAGCTCATGTTGTTGTTGGATTTCTGTGAAGTTGTCTATCCATCTGTCTTTTGGTCTTCCCCGTGCTCTGAAACTAATCAGACACGTAGGGGTAGTTTATCGGGCTCCGTGCTCATAAGTTGTAACAGTCCGTAAACTACCTTCCAACAGCTGCATAAATAACCAACTAATCAGAAAACCACCCTACCGCAAAACTAACAGAGCATGTAACCACCTATCCGCCTAACTAAGCAAATCTAACCATCCGATTAAATAAATAACCAGACATCTAACTACACATCCCCCTAACCAACCAGACATGTAACCGCCCTACCTATGACCAACCACGCATCTAATTACTGGTCTGCCTAACTAACCAGACATCTAACCAATCGTATCTTTACCAACCAGACATGTAAATCACCCATTACCGTAACCAACCAGACATCTAACCACCCAACTACCTAACCAACCAGACATTTAACCACCTATCTGCCTAACCAGCCCGACATCTAACCACCCAACTACCTAACCAGCCGGACATATACCACCCAACTACCTAACCAACTAGACATCTAACCACCTATCTGTCTAACCAGCCGGAAATATAACCACCCAACTACCTAACCAACCAGACATCTAACCACCTATCTGCCTAACCAGCCGGACATATAACCAACCACCCAACCAACCAGACATCTAACCACCTATCTGCCTAACCAGCCGGACATATAACCAGCCACCCAACGACCTAACCAACCAGACATCTAACCACCTAACTGCTTAACCAGCCGGACATATAACTGTAGTGGGTTTGATGGTATTGTATGATGGTGATATTACTAAATGTAATGTATGAGGCTAGCTGTGAAGGCTCCTGAGATAAAATGTAGTTGTGAATTGTCAGAAGGCCTTTCTTGCTACCACTACGACCTCACACTTAATTTTTTTTCTTAATGAATGTAGCTATGTAAAATGTCTAGGGTAATGATATGTAATGTGGTGTGATAGTTATGGATACACCCACAGATATTTAAGCAGACTAATAATATTTAACAAATAGTATAATACACTGAACTAACTCAAGAGTGTAAAATTTTTGATAGAATTATATTACATTTATTTGTTCTGGATCAAGTTTTATGTTGACCAGAACTTTTTTAAAAAAAAAGGATTTAAAAATTATGAAAGAAATGCATGGAATGTTACATAATAAATGCAAGAGTGTACATATATAAGTACTAGACTAGTTAGTTTTATTCAAATGTTCTAGTAGTCATCTACTTGGGAGGATAGTTAATGCTTGTGCTGTTGGGGTGGCCTCATCACACCTGTCTATATTGACTACACAGTGTCCGGTAAATTGCAGGAATTTTATGGGGTATTAGTAACTAAAAGGCGTTGGTGAACTTCCAGCAGACCAGAGGCTCACTCATCTTGCATATGTAGCTCTGGTGCTGAAATCTGGTGGTCCCACCTCTCCGTGCTGGCGGGCAATAATAGTGGTCTCTGTCACAACGTACTGCACAGATACACTCGAGTAAAATCACCAACTGAATGGACACCGCCTTGTTGACAACTGAAACTCACAGCTCAGATTATGAATAAAGAACACAGAAATGCTAGCAAAACTCAGCTGAGCTGCTGGCTATAGTATGGCGTCCCTGAACTTATTTCACTTTCTTTCATTTGGAAATCACCACACTTTAAAATACTGTGTCTATCATCGAACAACTATTGAGGAATGGCCCCACTTGCGCGTCTGAGCGCCGATAAAATGATTGTCTGTGGCCAATCACTGCCTAGGTTTATTTCAAATTCAAATTTCCTACCCTAAAGTCATTTCAGTCATGCTTCAGTCAAGTATGGATGTTTATCTGTTAGTCTGTCCGTCTCTACTTGTTTTTTTTCAAAAACGTACTTGATTTTTGAACCAACCTTTCTCTCCCCTCCAAAATTTTGTCGTTAAAAGTTATATTTAGACACAGCTCCCACCAATGTCCCTTCGCTTCCCTACGAAGTAGATTTGAACACCTGCGTCTCAAGGTCGTGTTTTTTTGTGCAAATAGCGACACTTTTTATTCAATACAGTCTGTCGCTGATGTGAACAACACTGTCTTTTGTCATTATCTTCAATATTATCTATCCGTCTGTAAAATTAAGAACATATTAGTTCACTGCTCAGAATGGGCCATCCGGCCAGCTAATTTTTATATTCCTAACATTAATATTACGAAAAAGTTACTTTTTAATTTTTGTAATATTCCAAACATCTGCGTTCTGCCGCTGAATTCAAATCAAAGGCTTGGTATCGCAAAAGCGACCAATAAATGACTGTGGCGTAACATATCCAAGGTCCCTTCTGTCGAGTTCCTTACTTTATGTCAACTTGGGAAACGTGACTTTTCTCCGTTTCCCCCCCAATTGCGTCTCCTTAGCCTTTCTAGTCTCACGCAATCTTTCCAGTCATATTTTTTTCCTTTTTATCCGCCGTTCCCCTCCTGTTTAGCAAGTCAATTTTTATGGAGGGTGATGACCCGCGGTCTGGGCGATCATGTACTATCAGCAGCCTACGCATTATGTTTTTATCCTTACATGTTATCTTTGGAGGTATTTTACCGTTGTATCTCTGTCAATTTCACTACACATCTCCCCACTTGAAAACATGCCTATGGCAAGGTCCAAAACCAGCGATACACATAGGTAAAATTACTCCTCACGTCTGCCACTACTCTAATTTTGATCACAGGGGTGCCGACTGAGGAAATCTGCACCGACATTCAATTTGCCTGGGATATATTGGATACTGAACTGATAAGGTTGAAGCAATAAAGACCACCTCAGCAATCTTGCGTTTTCATGCTTAGCCTGAGATAAGAATACGAGAGGCTGATGGTCCGTCTCCACCACAAAAGTCCTACCATACAGATAGATTTGAAACTTCTTTATTGCCCAGATTAACGCTAAACATTCTTTTTCGCTTGTGGAGTATCCTTGTTCCGCCTTATTCAATTTACGGCTTGCATGAGCGACTGGTTTCAGTTCCCCATCAGGTGAAGATGATCTTTGCAACAAAGCCCCTCCTAGTCCTACATTACTTGCATCGGTTCTTAAGACAAAGTCCTGTGTCAAATCAGGCAGTTTGAGAATAGGCTTGCTAGTGAGTTTTTCCTTTAACTCTTGGAACGCTAGTTCACATTGTGCAGTCCAAATAATTTTATCTGGAAGTCCCTTGCGAGTCAGATCAGTCAGAGGAGCACAAATAGCGTTAAAATTCTTGATGTATTTCTGATAAAATCCGCATAACGACACAAATGATCGCACCTCCTTTTTTGTTTGCGGCCTAGGTGCTCTCTGCAGTTTTTCCAAGTTCTTAGGATCAGGGGTCATATTACCCTGATATACAGTGTGTCCCAAGAATTCCAACTCTTTGCATCCAATACAACATTTTGTTGGCCTAGCAGTTAAGTTCGCCTCCCGAAGTCTATCAAACAACATCTCCAGAGCTTCAATGTGTTCTTCAAATGTCTCTGTGGCGACGAGAATATCATCCATGAAATTCGTGATACATGGGTTATTCAGGGGATCCAACAATTTGCGCATCATCCTTGAAAACACACTCGGAGCATTTTTCAGTCCGAATGGTAGCATATTGAATTCATAATGTCCATCCGAAGTGCTAAAAGCCAAATAAGGTCTCACTTCAGGCTTCACTGGGATCTGGTAATAGCCTTTACTAAGATCCACCTTTGAAAAGTATTTTGCCTTGTTCAGTCTGGCAAATAACTGTTTTGTGTCTGGTAATGATCCACTTGTCCTTCTGTGACAGCATTCAGTTTCCTGTAATCTATGCACAGTCTGTGTTCCCCAGACGGTTTTCTCAACAAAACGACACTAGAACTAAAAGATGATTCACTGTGCGAAATAATCCCCTCCTTCAACAAATACTCTATTTCTTCCTTCAATGCCTTCTCCTTCGCGAACGGAATAGAATAGGCTCTCATACAGATTGGGTTTGAGTCTACCAGTTTCATGTCATACTGTAGCAAATTTGTATGGCCTGGTTTATCTGTTAATACATCTGTATGTTCCTCCAGAACTTGTTGAACTCTCTCCCTCTGGTTTTTAGTCAGGTGATTACTGACTTTTACCTGTGCTGCGGTTTCACAAGGATGTAATGGGTATTCATGTGAGGTGAGTGGTTCTTTTTGCATCTGGGTTGCAATAGCTAAGGTCAATAAGGGGGTGCTTTCCTGGAGTGGTCTGTCCAGATACTTCTTTAACAGGTTTACATGATAAACTTTCTCCTTCCCCTTTTTGTCAATTTTATAGTTTGTTCTAGACACCTTCTCTAGAACCGTATATGGACCTTGCCAACCAATTTGTAATTTATTCTGGCTTCCGGGTAGTAGAAGCAGCACCTTCTCTCCGACTGCCAGTTCCCTGTCCTTTGCCTTCCTATTAAAATATGCTGCATGTTGACTGCCAGTTCCCTGTCCTTTGCCTTCCTATTAAAATATGCTGCATGTTTCTTCCTGGCTTGCTTCAAATTATCATTTGCCAGTTTCCATCCAGCTTTCAAACGAGTGGTCAGTTCGTTCACGTATTGATACGATGAGGTAACAGTCTCTTCCGCCTTCTCATCTGTCCAGGTCCTTAATAGAGCTTCTAATGGACCTTTTATTGGCCTCCCAAATAGCAGAGTTGCGGGAGCCATCCCGGTTGAACTATGTGGTACCTCCCGGTACGCAAACAATGCGGCGGGCAGGAATTGATCCCACAGATCCGGTTTTTCGTGTGCCAGCTTTCTCAGGATAGAAATGAGAGTCCCGTTGAACCTCTCTACCTGGCCGTTCCCTTGTGGATGGTACGGACTACAATGAAAGTGTCTGGCTTGAAATAGCTTAAAAACTTCTTCCGTTAGTTTCCCCTTGAACTGAGAACCATTATCCGTCAAGATTTGATGCGGGAATCCTAATCGGGTAAATATTGTAAGTAGTGCCTCTGCTACATGTTTTGAATCAATTGATGGCAGGGCTACCGCCTCTCCCCACATAGAACAAGTGTCCACCAGAGTAAGGATGTAACTGTTCCTCCTCTTGGTCCGAGTGAGAGGTCCTACAATATCCACTGCAACCCTCTCAAAAGGTGTTCCCACTATGGGCATTTCCCCTAGAGTTGCAGGAGCAGTCCAGTGCTTTGGAGCTACCCTTTGACATTCTGGGCAGGATTTGACATATCTTTTTATATCCTCCGTTATCCCTGGCCAGAAGTAATGACAAGCTATACGCTGTCCTGTGGCGCTGATCCCCATGTGACCACTGAAGGGAATCGCATGCCCGAGTTCCATCACTTTATCTCTATATGAAGTGGGAAGAACCAGCTGGTTGTGACCATTTGTTCCAGTTCCAGCCTTCCTGTATAAGAGTTTGTTCTTCATGAAATATTCCCCCTTGCTCGGAGGTGTGTGGCATTTGGGCAATTTTTTAAAACAGGGCTTGAGGGTCCTATCCTCAGCCTGCGCCTTCCTCATCTCCTCTGGATGAGCATTTATAGGTTCACCTTCTTCCTCCTTCTTCTGTGACCTGGTCTGCACTGTCGCCATGATCACAGGTTTCTCGGGATTCCCCAAGAAGACGTATCTACACCCCAATATCAGAGGGTAGATTGGTTCATCTATCACTGCTGCTCTGATTTCTCCCTCCACATAGCGAGTTTTCACCATTATCCTTGCGATGGGAAGTGTCATGAGTGGTATGTCCTTAGTCGCCCCTTGTATTTCCACTGTTTCTGTGGTATACTGACTTGGGTCCACTAGGCTAGACTTCACAACTGAATCATAATCCAAACCTGTATCATAAAGGCACCTTATGGTGACCCCATTACAAATAACATCCTCACAAACTGGGGGGTGATAAGGTTCCTGTTGTCCATTAGGATTAACCTTTAATCTTCGCGTCCCCGACTTCATTGCAGCAATGTTTGAAGGTTTCCTTCTACAAAATTCGGTGTTATGGTTATCCTTCTTGCACCATTTAACCATCTTTTTCCTTGGTTCAACGGTTTTCTTTCATTGAACTTTTGGTCATTGAACTGTGAGTTTCTGTCGCGATAGTCATTTCTTGGCCGCTCAAAGTTTGTCCTACCTTTATTTCCCTGCTCTCTATTATCAAATTTATTAAATTGCTGTGGAGCTTTAAAATTGTCTATGTGCTTCTTTTTAGCACCACTTACCTCTGCCTGGGCTGCCTGATACCTCTCAGCAACATTTAAAATTTCCCCCAACTTCTCTGCACCTTGTTCCATGAGAAATTTTCTCATGTCTGGAGCCATGGACTCTCTCAATTGCTCAATCATGATCATTTCTTTAAGATCTTGGGTCTTCCCCAGAGCCGTCCATTTCTCCAAATAGGTTTCTAGTCTAGCAGAGAATTGGTGGTATGTCTCCCCAGACAACAGTTTGGCATTTCTAAATTTCTTACGATAAAATTCACCTTTCTTCTCGTACCTTAATAACAAAGCCTGCTTTAACATGTCATAATTGTCTTGGTCTTCCCTGTTCATTTTGGCAAATACTTCATAAGAAGTACCTCTCAATCCCTGTGATAGCTTTAAACTCCACCTCTCTCTCTCTAACCCATATGTAGTAGCTAATAACTCAAAACGTCCTAGGTACCCCTCTATGTCATCGTCTTTTTCAACAAAATGGTCTAAATGAAACCCCATAGCTGAGTTTGAGGCTCCCAGACTGGGCGTAGCATCTGAGGCAAAAGGGCTGGCACCATTTTCAGGAGCCGGGCCTTGTAATTCCAGCTCCCTTAGTCGTAATTCGTGCTCCCTTTGCAACCTTCTATCTTCTGCCTCCCTTTCGGCAGTCAACCTTTTTTCTTCTGCCTCCCTTTGCTGTCGTTTTTCTTCTGCCTCAATCTGCAGCCTCTTAATTTCTCTATCAGCCTCAATTTGTAACCTCTTCTCTTCAGCTACCTTTCTATCTTCCCTTTCAATATATTTATCACATTCAGCCGTTACATATTGAATTAAAATCTGACCATCCATTCCCATCTCCTTTGCGGTCAGCACAGCAGCTGATCGGAATTTTGCTAGCTCCGCCATACTTTTCAGACAATATAATAATATACAAGCTAAATCTCTAACCTGTAAATACACTAAGTACTTCTTATGACTATAGTCTAACTAATTCTAACTAACCAGTTAACTAATTAATTATCACTGGCTGTGAAGATTCACCAACTTTTATCTGCAGGGACACTTTTAATTTTAAAGGGAATTTCACAATTTTTTTCCCCTAATTTTATTTCTCCAACCAGGAGATCCTAATATTACTGTTGGGCTAATTATCCCTGGACAAGACCCCAATGTATGTAGTGGGTTTGATGGTATTGTATGATGGTGATATTACTAAATGTAATGTATGAGGCCAGCTGTGAAGGCTCCTGAGATAAAATGTAGTTGTGAATTGTCAGAAGGCCTTTCTTGCTACCACTACGACCTCACACTTAATTTTTTTTTCTTAATGAATGTAGCTATGTAAAATGTCTAGGGTAATGATATGTAATGTGGTGTGATAGTTATGGATACACCCACAGATATTTAAGCAGACTAATAATATTTAACAAATAGTATAATACACTGAACTAACTCAAGAGTGTAAAATTTTTGATAGAATTATATTACATTTATTTGTTCTGGATCAAGTTTTATGTTGACCAGAACTTTTTTTTTAAAAAAAGGATTTAAAAATTATGAAAGAAATGCATGGAATGTTACATAATAAATGCAAGAGTGTACATATATAAGTACTAGACTAGTTAGTTTTATTCAAATGTTCTAGTAGTCATCTACTTGGGAGGATAGTTAATGCTTGTGCTGTTGGGGTGGCCTCATCACACCTGTCTATATTGACTACACAGTGTCCGGTAAATTGCAGGAATTTTATGGGGTATTAGTAACTAAAAGGCGTTGGTGAACTTCCAGCAGACCAGAGGCTCACTCATCTTGCATATGTAGCTCTGGTGCTGAAATCTGGTGGTCCCACCTCTCCGTGCTGGCGGGCAATAATAGTGGTCTCTGTCACAACGTACTGCACAGATACACTCGAGTAAAATCACCAACTGAATGGACACCGCCTTGTTGACAACTGAAACTCACAGCTCAGATTATGAATAAAGAACACAGAAATGCTAGCAAAACTCAGCTGAGCTGCTGGCTATAGTATGGCGTCCCTGAACTTATTTCACTTTCTTTCATTTGGAAATCACCACACTTTAAAATACTGTGTCTATCATCGAACAACTATTGAGGAATGGCCCCACTTGCGCGTCTGAGCGCCGATAAAATGATTGTCTGTGGCCAATCACTGCCTAGGTTTATTTCAAATTCAAATTTCCTACCCTAAAGTCATTTCAGTCATGCTTCAGTCAAGTATGGATGTTTATCTGTTAGTCTGTCCGTCTCTACTTGTTTTTTTCAAAAACGTACTTGATTTTTGAACCAACCTTTCTCTCCCCTCCAAAATTTTGTCGTTAAAAGTTATATTTAGACACAGCTCCCACCAATGTCCCTTCGCTTCCCTACGAAGTAGATTTGAACACCTGCGTCTCAAGGTCGTGTTTTTGTGTGCAAATAGCGACACTTTTTATTCAATACAGTCTGTCGCTGATGTGAACAACACTGTCTTTTGTCATTATCTTCAATATTATCTATCCGTCTGTAAAATTAAGAACATATTAGTTCACTGCTCAGAATGGGCCATCCGGCCAGCTAATTTTTATATTCCTAACATTAATATTACGAAAAAGTTACTTTTTAATTTTTGTAATATTCCAAACATCTGCGTTCTGCCGCTGAATTCAAATCAAAGGCTTGGTATCGCAAAAGCGACCAATAAATGACTGTGGCGTAACATATCCAAGGTCCCTTCTGTCGAGTTCCTTACTTTATGTCAACTTGGGAAACGTGACTTTTCTCCGTTTCCCCCCCAATTGCGTCTCCTTAGCCTTTCTAGTCTCACGCAATCTTTCCAGTCATATTTTTTCCTTTTTATCCGCCGTTCCCCTCCTGTCTAGCAAGTCAATTTTTATGGAGGGTGATGACCCGCGGTCTGGGCGATCATGTACTATCAGCAGCCTACGCATTATGTTTTTATCTTTACATGTTATCTTTGGAGGTATTTTACCGTTGTATCTCTGTCAATTTCACTACAATAACCAACCACTCAACTACCTAACCAACCAGTCATTTAACCACCTATATGCCTAACCAGCAGGACATCTAACCACCCAACTACCTAACCAGCCGGACATATAACCACCCAACTACCTAACCAACCAGACATCTAACCACCTATCTGCCTAACCAGCCGGACATATAGCCAACCACCCAACTACCTAACCAACCAGACATCTAACCACCTATCTGCCTAACCAGCCGGACATATAACCAACCACCCAACTACCTAACCAACCAGACATCTAACCACCTATCTGCCTAACCAGACAAACATCGAACCAACCAGCCAACAAATCATTGAACCAACTAGTCATCAACCTAGAAAAACCACGAGACAGTAATCGCTAATACATCTGGACATATTCACTTTACACTTTGCCGCTAGAGTATCGGAATATGAAACTGGACATGACGTAATCGAATCTATTCTGAAAGACGTTTATGACAACTCTACGCTAATTGTGTTATCTTTTGTATAAATAGACGACGATGGAGGTGAGGGAAGATTTTAGAAGAGGAAGGATACAAGTGGGTAGATTGTAGAAGCTGATGTGTAAGGGGATAAATTGAAAGAAAATATTGAATTTACTTGAAGACGTTTATGTCAACTCTACGCTAATTGTGTTATCTTCATTCAGAGAATGTTGGGTTGAGGTTATGGGGAAAAAAAAGGTTGGAAAATGTATCAGCGGTATATTTGTTTTGTCTGTCTGATTGGCTCAGCGGTTAGAGAGCTTTCTTCTCGCGACACAATTACCAGGTACTGGGATCGGAACATGATAGCGTCACCGCACCAGTTTACCCACCTATAAATGGGAACCCGACTGTTGAGTTAGGGAAGGCAAAGGTTAGCGAGGAAAGGAACTGGTGACCTCATCTCCTAAAAAAGCTGGATCTAGTATAGTGAAGTCTCTTACACTTCATTTCTCTACTGCAATATCTGCTATGGAACGAACTTTATCTTTTATGTTTATTTCGGGGGTGTGTGTGTCACAAAATTAACAACGATACAACGTTAAAATATCTCCAATGATACAACGTAGGGATAAAAATTAATGCGTAAGCTGCTAGAATACATGATCGCCCACGCCGCGGGTCATCACCCGCCATGGAAATTAAATTGTTAGACTTGAAGGCAAAACGGAACGGAGATCAAAAGGAAAAATCTGACTGAACGCGTGCTTGAAACTAGCAATGCTAAAAGGCGCAAGTGGTGGGGAAAGGAGGAAAAAGTCACGTCCCCAAGTTGACATAAAGTAAAGAAATCGACAAAATGGACCTTGGATATTATACGCCACAGTCATTTATTGGACGCTTTTGCTACAACTTAGCCCGTTTATTTGAATGCAGTGATGAGCGCGTTCCAGAAAATTCTAGAAAATATTTGAAAAAGTAACTTTTCTTAATAATAATGTTAGGAATATAAAACCTAGCTGGCCGGATGGCCCATCTTGAGCAGTGAAATAATATGCTTTCATTTATACAGACGGACAGATAATAAGAAGGATATTGACAAAAGACTGTTGTTCATATCAGCGAGCGTCTGCATTGAAATAAAACCTGTCACTAATTTTCAAAAAAATTGTGGCCTTGAAGACGCAAGTGCTAAAATCTGGTTGGAATGAAGAGACGGGGTGGGATGGTGAATTGTGGCTAAAAATAACTTTAAAGGCGAAATTGTGTAGGGGAAGGCAGGGTTGGTTCAAAAAACAAGTGTGTTTTTTTGTGAAACGCAAGTAGAGACGGACGGACCAACAGACAATAAGGCATACTTGACTGAGGTCTGACTGAAATGACTTTTGGGTAGGATATTTGAATTTGAAAAAAGAAAAGGCAGTGATTGGCCCTAGATGAAGATATTATCGGCGCTCAGACGCGCATTTTGTGCCATTCAGTATTAGCTGTCCTTGTAGACACAGTGACTTATTAAGTGGTGTAATTCCCCGAAGCTATTGAAATATTTAGAGGGACGCCATCATAAGGCCAGCAGCTCAGCTGAGTTTTGCTAGCATTTATTTAACTGTGTACTATATTCATAATTCTGAGCTGTGAGTTTCAGTTGGCACCAATGCGGTGTCAAATGAGTTGTTGAATTTTACCAGAGTGAACCCGTGCAGTAACATTGGGTCAGAGCAGCCTATTATAGCCCCCAAGCACGGAGAGGTGGGGCCACCATACTTCTAATATTGCCCCCAAGCACGGAGAGGTGGGGCCACCAGACTTCTGATATTGCCCCCAAGCACGGAGAGGTGGGGCCACCAGATCTCAGCACCAGAGCTACACCTTCAAGTTACGTGAGCGCCTGGTCTGCTGAGAGTTCACCAACTCAACTTATTTCCTAACACACCCATAAAAATTCCATCAATTAACTGGACAAAGTGTAATCGCCATAGACAGGGAGTGATGAGGCCACCCCAACAGAACATCCATTAACTGTTCTCCCACATAGATTAAAACTGTAAACAATAATAATATTAACTAGTCTAGTAACATATATATGTACACACCTTGCATTTCTTATGTAATATTCATGCATTTCTTTCATAATTGATAAACCTTTCATATGTTCTGGCCAAAATAAAACCTTGGTTCAGAACAAATAAATGTAAGAAAATTACTATCCACATTTTACACACTTGAGTTAGTTCAGTGTATTTTAACATTTATTAATATTATTAGACTGAGTAAATATCTGTGTGTGTGTATGTAAACTACCACAACACATTACAAATCATTACCCTAGACATTTAACGTAGCCACATTCATTAGAAAAAAAAAGATAGGTGTGAGGTCGTAGTGGTAGCAAGAAGGGCCTTCTGACAATTCACCCCTACATTTTATCTCAGGAGCCTTCACAGCTGACCTCATGCATCACACTTAGTAATATCATCATCATACAATACCATCAAAACCACTACATATATTGGGGGCTCGTCCGGGATAATTAGCCCATTAAATATAGTAGGATCTCCTGGGGGAGAATAAGATTAGGGGAAGACATTATAAAAGTTAAAAGTGTCCCTTAAAATTAAAAGTGTCCCTGAAAATAAAAGTTGGTGAATCTTCACAGCCAGTGGTAGTTAATTAATTAATTAGAATTATTTTAGATTAGAGTAATTATAAGTACTTTAGTGGTTGGATATTTTATCTTACACATTGCTAGATGTGTTTAAAAAGTATGGCGGAGCTGGCAAAATTTAGATCAGTTGCTGTGCTGACGGCAAAGGAGATGGGAATGGAGGGTCAGATTTTAATTCAATATGTAACGGCTGAATGTGATAAATATATTGAAAGGGAAGATAGAAAGGTAGCTGAAGAGAAGAGGTTACAAATTGAGGCTGATAGAGAAATTAAGAGGCTGCAGATTGAGGCTGACAAAGAGGCTAAAGCATTGGAGGCAGAAGAAAAACGACAGCAAAGGGAGGCAGAAGATAAAAAGGCCGAAAGGGAAGCAGAAGATAAAAGATTGACTGCCGAAAGGGAGGCAGAAGATAGAAGGTTGCAGAGGGAGCACGAATTACGACTCAGGGAGCTGGAGCTACAAGGCCAGGCTCCTGAAAATGGTGCCAGCCCTTTTGCCTCAGATGCTACGCCCAGTCTGGGAGCCTCAACATCAGCTATGGGGTTTCATTTAGACCATTTTGTTGAAAAAGACGATGACATAGAGGGGTACCTAGGACGTTTTGAGTTATTAGCTACTACATATGGGTTAGAGAGAGAGAGGTGGAGTTTAAAGCTATCACAGGGACTGAGAGGTACTTCTTACGAAGTCTTCGCAAAAATGAACAGAGAAGACCAGGAGAATTATGACATGTTAAAGCAGGCTTTGTTAGTGAGGTACGAAAAAAATGGGGAATTTTATCGTAAGAAATTTAGAAATGCCAAACTGTTGTCTGGGGAGACATACCACCAATTCTCTGCCAGACTAGAAACCTATTTGGAGAAATGGACTGCTTTGGGGAAGACCCAAGATCTTAAAGAAATGATCATGATTGAGCAATTGAGAGAGTCCATGGCTCCAGACATGAGAAAATTTCTCATGGAACAAGGTGCAGAGAAGTTGGGGGAGGTTTTAAATGTCGCTGAAATGTATCAGGCAGCCCAGGCAGAGGTAAGTGGTGCTAAAAAGAAGCACATAGACAATTTTAAAACTCCACAGCAATTTAATAAATTTGATAATAGAGAGCAGGGAAATAAAGGTAGGACAAACTTTGAACGGCCAAGAAATGACTACCGAGACAGAAACTCACAGTTCAATGACCAAAAATCCAATGAAAGAAAACCGTTTAACCAAGGAAAAAGATGGTGTAAATGGTGCAAGAAAGATAACCATAACACCGAATTTTGTAGAAGGAAACCTTCAAACATTGCTGCAATGAAGTCGGGGACTCAAAGATTAAAGGTTAATCCTAAGGGACAGCAGGAACCTTATCACCCCCAGTTTGTGAGGATGTTATTTGTAATGGGGTCACCATAAGGTGCCTTTATGATACAGGTTTGGATTATGATTCAGTTGTGAAGTCTAGCCTAGTGGACCCAAGTCAGTATACCACAGAAACAGTGGAAATACAAGGGGCAACTAAGGACATACCACTCATGACACTTCCCATCGCAAGGATAACGGTGAAAACTCGCTATGTGGAAGGAGAAATCAGAGCATCAGTGATAGATGAACCAATCTACCCTCTGATATTGGGGTGTAGATACGTCTTCTTGGGGAATCCCGAGAGACCTGTGATCATGGCGACAGTGCAGACCAGGTCACAGAAGAAGGAGGAAGAAGGTGAACCTATAAATGCTCATCCAGAGGAGATGAGGAAGACGCAGGCTGAGGATAGGACACTCAAGCCATGTTTTAAAAAATTGCCCAAATGCCACACACCTCCGAGCAAGGGGGAATATTTTATGAAGAACAAACTCTTATACAGGAAGGCCGGAACTGGAACAAATGGTCACAACCAGCTGGTTCTTCCCACTTCATATAGGGATAAAGTGATGGAACTCGGGCATGCGATTCCCTTCAGTGGTCACATGGGGATCAGCGCCACAGGACAGCGTATAGCTTGTCATTACTTCTGGCCAGGGATAACGGAGGATATAAAAAGATATGTCAAATCCTGCCCAGAATGTCAAAGGGTAGCTCCAAAGCACTGGACTGCTCCTGCAACTCTAGGGGAAATGCCCATAGTGGGAACACCTTTTGAGAGGGTTGCAGTGGATATTGTAGGACCTCTCACTCGGACCAAGAGGAGGAACAGTTACATCCTTACTCTGGTGGACACTTGTTCTATGTGGGGAGAGGCGGTAGCCCTGCCATCAATTGATTCAAAACATGTAGCAGAGGCACTACTTACAATATTTACCCGATTAGGATTCCCGCATCAAATCTTGACGGATAATGGTTCTCAGTTCAAGGGGAAACTAACGGAAGAGGTTTTTAAGCTATTTCAAGCCAGGCACTTTCATTGTAGTCCGTACCATCCGCAAGGGAACGGCCAGGTAAAGAGGTTCAACGGGACTCTCAATTCTATCCTGAGAAAGCTGGCACACGAAAAACCGGATCTGTGGGATCAATTCCTGCCCGCCGCATTGTTTGCGTACCGGGAGGTACCACATAGTTCAACCGGGATGGCTCCCGCAACTCTGCTATTTGGGAGGCCAATAAAAGGTCCATTAGAAGCGCTATTAAGGACCTGGACAGATGAGAAGGCGGAAGAGACTGTTACCTCATCTTATCAATACGTGAACGAACTGACCACTCGTTTGAAAGCTGGATGGAAACTGGCAAATGATAATTTGAAACAAGCCAGGAAGAAACATGCAGCATATTTTAATAGGAAAACAAAGGACAGAGAACTGGCAGTGGGAGAGAAGGTGCTGCTTCTACTACCCGGGAGCCAGAATAAATTACACATTGGATGGCAAGGTCCATATACGGTTCTAGAGAAGGTGTCTAGAACAAACTATAAAATTGATAAAAAGGGGAAGGAGAAAGTTTATCATGTAAACCTGTTAAAGAAGTATCTGGACAGACCACTCCAGGAAAGCACCCCCTTACTGACCTTAGCTATCGCAACTCAAATGCAAAAGGAACCACTCACCTCACATGAATACCCATTACATCCTTGTGAAACAGCAGCACAGGTAAAAGTCAGTAATCACCTGACTAAAAACCAGAGGGAGAGAGTTCAACAGGTTCTGGAGGAACATACAGATGTATTAACAGATAAACCAGGCCATACAAATTTGCTACAGTATGACATGAAACTGGTAGACTCAAACCCAATCTGTATGAGAGCATATTCTATTCCGTTCGCGAAGGAGAAGGCATTGAAGGAAGAAATAGATTATTTGTTGAAGGAGGGGATTATTTCACACAGTGAATCATCTTTTAGCTCTAGTGTCGTATTGTTGAGAAAACCGTCTGGGGAACACAGACTGTGCATAGATTACAGGAAACTGAATGCTGTCACAGAAGGACAAGTGGATCCATTACCAGACACAAAACAGTTATTTGCCAGATTGAACAAGGCAAAATACTTTTCAAAGGTGGATCTTAGTAAAGGCTATTACCAGATCCCAGTGAAGCCTGAAGTGAGACCTTATTTGGCCTTTAGCACTTCGGATGGACATTATGAATTCAACATGCTACCATTCGGACTGAAAAATGCTCCGAGTGTATTTTCAAGGATGATGCGCAAATTGTTGGATCCCCTGAATAACCCATGTATCACGAATTTCATGGATGATATTCTCGTCGCCACAGAGACATTTGAAGAACACATTGAAGCTCTAGAAATGTTATTTAATAGGCTTAGGGAGGCGAACTTAACTGCTAGGCCAACAAAATGTTGCATTGGATGCAAAGAGTTGGAATTCTTGGGACACACTGTATATCACGGTAGCATGACCCCTGATCCCAAGAACTTGGAAAAACTGCAGAGAGCACCTAGACCACAAACAAAAAAGGATGTGCGATCATTCGTGTCGTTATGCGGATTTTATCAAAAATATATCAAAGATTTTAACTCTATTTGTGCTCCTCTGACTGATCTGACTCGCAAGGGACTTCCAGATAAAATTAATTGGACTGCGCAAAGTGAATTAGCGTTCCAAGACTTAAAGGAAAAACTCACTAGCAAGCCTATTCTCAAACTACCTGATTTGACACAGGACTTTGTCTTAAGAACCGATGCAAGTAATGTAGGACTCGGAGCGGCTTTGTTGCAAAGATCATCTTCACCTGATGGGGAACTGAAACCAGTCGCTTATGCAAGCCGCAAATTGAATAAGGCGGAACAAGGATACTCCACAAGCGAAAAAAAATGTTTAGCGTTAATCTGGGCAATAAAGAAGTTTCAAATCTATCTGTATGGTAGGACTTTTGTGGTCGAGACGGACCATCAGCCTCTCGTATTCTTATCTCAGGCTAAGCATGAAAACGCAAGATTGCTGAGGTGGACTTTATTGCTTCAACCTTATCAGTTTAGTATCCAATATATCCCAGGCAAATTGAATGTCGGTGCAGATTTCCTCAGTCGGCACCCCTGTGATCAAAATTAGAGTAATGGCAGGCGTAAGGAGAGATTTTATCTATGTGTATCACTGGTTTTGGAACTTGCCGTAGGCATGTTTTCAAGTGGGGAGATGTGTCACAAAATTAACAATGATACAACGTTAAAATATCTCCAATGATACAACGTAGGGATAAAAATTAATGCGTAAGCTGCTAGAATACATGATCGCCCACGCCGCGGGTCATCACCCGCCATGGAAATTAAATTGTTAGACTTGAAGGCAAAACGGAACGGAGATCAAAAGGAAAAATCTGACTGAACGCATGCTTGAAACTAGCAATGCTAAAAGGCGCAAGTGGTGGGGAAAGGAGGAAAAAGTCACGTCCCCAAGTTGATATAAAGTAAAGAAATCGACAAAAGGGACCTTGGATATTATACGCCACAGTCATTTATTGGACGCTTTTGCTACAACTTAGCCCGTTTATTTGAATGCAGTGATGAGCGCGTTCCAGAAAATTCTAGAAAATATTTGAAAAAGTAACTTTTCTTAATAATAATGTTAGGAATATAAAACCTAGCTGGCCGGATGGCCCATCTTGAGCAGTGAAATAATATGCTTTCATTTATACAGACGGACAGATAATAAGAAAGATATTGACAAAAGACTGTGTTGTTCAGATCAGCGAGCGTCTGCATTGAAATAAAACCTGTCACTAATTTTCAAAAAAATTGTGGCCTTGAAGACGCAAGTGCTAAAATCTGGTTGGAATGAAGAGACGGGGTGGGATGGTGAATTGTGGCTAAAAATAACTTTAAAGGCGAAATTGTGTAGGGGAAGGCAGGGTTGGTTCAAAAAACAAGTGTGTTTTTGTGTGAAACGCAAGTAGAGACGGACGGACCAACAGACAATAAGGCATACTTGACTGAGGTCTGACTGAAATGACTTTTGGGTAGGATATTTGAATTTGAAAAAAGAAAAGGCAGTGATTGGCCCTAGATGAAGATATTATCGGCGCTCAGACGCGCATTTTGTGCCATTCAGTATTAGCTGTCCTTGTAGACACAGTGACTTATTAAGTGGTGTAATTCCCCGAAGCTATTGAAATATTTAGAGGGACGCCATCATAAGGCCAGCAGCTCAGCTGAGTTTTGCTAGCATTTATTTAACTGTGTACTATATTCATAATTCTGAGCTGTGAGTTTCAGTTGGCACCAATGCGGTGTCAAATGAGTTGTTGAATTTTACCAGAGTGGACCCGTGCAGTAACATTGGGTCAGAGCAGCCTATTATAGCCCCCAAGCACGGAGAGGTGGGGCCACCATACTTCTAATATTGCCCCCAAGCACGGAGAGGTGGGGCCACCAGACTTCTGATATTGCCCCCAAGCACGGAGAGGTGGGGCCACCAGATCTCAGCACCAGAGCTACACCTTCAAGTTACGTGAGCGCCTGGTCTGCTGAGAGTTCACCAACTCAACTTATTTCCTAACACACCCATAAAAATTCCATCAATTAACTGGACAATGTGTAGTCACCATAGACAGGGAGTGATGAGGCCACCCCAACAGCACATCCATTAAAAGTTCTCCCACAATAGATTACTACTATAAACAGTAATAATATTAACTAGTCTAGTAACATATATATGTACACACCTTGTATTTCGTATGTAATATTCATGCATTTCTTTCATAATTGATAAACCTTTCATATGTTCTGGCCAAAGTAAAACCTTGGTTCAGAACAAATAAATGTAAGAAAATTACTATCCACATTTTACACACTTGAGTTAGTTCAGTGTATTTTAACATTTATTAATATTATTAGACTGAGTAAATATCTGTGTGTGTGTATGTAAACTACCACAACACATTACAAATCATTACCCTAGACATTTAACGTAGCCACATTCATTAGAAAAAAAAGATAGGTGTGAGGTCGTAGTGGTAGCAAGAAGGGCCTTCTGACAATTCACAGCTACATTTTATCTCAGGAGCCTTCACAGCTGACCTCATGCATCACACTTAGTAATATCATCATCATACAATACCATCAAAACCACTACAGTGAAGAAGACAAGAAAGGAAGAAATCGAATTGCTGATTATTCTGTTTTCGGCTTTCAACTCCCCTGGAGCATAGGAGCTCAACTTAATCTCTCCAAGTCATAGCGAACTGGATAATATATTTCAGTTATTCCAGAGTTTTCTTTGTTACTTTTTATTTTATTTTACCTCCAGCTGTCTTCTCCATGCTTTGTAAAAAAAATGGGGTGGTCTTCCTCATTTCTTCAATCCCGGGTGATTCCAGAAAAAAGGATTACCTTGTGTTGTTTATAATGTCAAGTTAACGTCTGAAAGTGTAAGAAGAAGGAGTATCTTATCCATATCCAGTATTTTTGTCACATTACAACATTACAACATTACAACAAAAACAACAACCAAAAATCAACAGACTTTCATAAATGGATGCTTGCGTAGAAAAGAAGGATTGAAATGGTAAGACAAGATTACTAATATGGAACTGATGACAAGAACCAGACAAATGCACGTTGGACAAGAGATGACAAGAACCAGACAAGTGCACGTTGGACAAGAGATGACAAGAACCAGACAAGCGCACGTTGGACAAGAGATGACAAGAACCAGACAAGTGCACGTTGGACAAGAGATGAAAAGAAGACGTTGTAGATGGATATGTCACACATTGAGGAAATCTGTTGATAGCATCACCAGACAATCCCTGGAATCCCCATGCCAAGAGAGATAGAGTATGACAAAAGAACACATGGAAAGAAGAACTGACAGATAAGGTGAGAGTGAAGAAGACATGGACAGACCTTGTGCTGATGACACGTGACAGGAAGACTTGACATAACTTTGTTGAAGGCCTATCCTCCTTGGGCAGCTGAAGTTATACAAGTGTAGGTGGTGATATGTTAATGAAACCCTATGATGATACATCACTAGTTCTAGTGTAGTTAAACCTTTGTGTAAGCACTCATTAATGAAACCCTATGATGATACATCACTAGTTCTACAACTTATTCCACGTATTGATCTTGTTATACAAGTGTAGTTAAACCTTTGTGTAAGCACTCATTAATGAAACCCTATGATGATACATCACTAGTTCTACAACTTATTCCACATAGTAATCTTGTTATACAAGTGTAGTTAAACCTTTGTGTAAGCACTCATTAATGAAACCCTATGTAGTACCCCGGTGACCCCCGAGTAGACACAAAAATGAGTATGCCTTCTGTTACCTCAGGCTAAGGTGCTAACATGAGGTTGTGTTTCGGACTTGCAATCTCATAATTGGCAGCAAAGTTACCGGTTTCCGGAAACGAAATCTGGTATCGTCACGCTCCAGTTTATCCAGCTGTAAATGGATACCTGGCTCTGCACTTGAGTTAGAGAAGGCAAATGCGGTGAGGAATGGAACTGGTCAACCCTCCCCACCCCATAAAGCTGGATCTACTATAGTGAAGTCTTGAACATCTTACTTTCCTACGGCTGTATCTACCATGGGACTACACATTACGTTTTTACTTCTCACCTGCACGTTGATTGATTCTGAGCGCAGCATGCAAATGCTCCTCTAATTCCTACTCCAGTAATTGTATTCCCGTCTTCTGCAATTTTTTTTTCTCATTCTTCCTCTGAAAAACTGATCCTCCCAAGTGTTCGCCACCTCCTCCTATCACAATCTGAAATACGTCGCTAATTAAAACCAGGCTCACATTTTGAGCTCACTATCTCCCTATTCCTCCCTTATCCCTTCGTATCACTCTTTTGTTACTCTCAGTTCCTCTGTCCTCGCAGTCTTCTGTTTATTTGTTATCTATAACTCATAAAAAAGGCGAGGTATCCATCGCTGGAGACTATAATATGTAGCAAATCGGATCACAGCTTGTCTCCCCTTTATTATGCCTGGTACCACGCTGCGTTCATTGATGTCTGAACGCTTATTTTCCATTGTGTCCCCGCGGCATTTCTCTCAGGGATTTACCAGAGTGTCAACAGCGGTTCCCATCTAGGTTCGTATTATTAAAAAAAATATATATATATATAAAAAAACCGCAATTATATTTATTCTATCTTCCTTTTTCCTAAACTGTTTTCTGTTGTTTATTTCTGACTAAGACCTTTGTGTTCGAAACGTAGGTAATTTTTTGCCCATTGTCTTCTAAGATATACACCACCTTTCTTTTTTCCTACACCGATGTGAAAGCTTGTTAATTTTTTTTAGTTACCTGAAATTTATGGTTTTCATATCAGGGGTCGTCCATATATGACGTCAGACGGTGGGGGGGGGGGGGGGGGGGGGGGGAAGAAGAGGACAACATTTTGTGACGTTGTGTGGCAATGGGGGAAGGGGTTTGGAAAAATGTGACGTCACAAAAATAAAAGAGTCATACTCGCTTCTTATATAAATTATGTTCCTATTTTTATCTGTTGTCGCAGTGTGCAGAGCACGAGCGACTTTATTGACAGTTTGTGGTGAAGTGGGATGTTATAAATATTTATAGGGGACTTAGTGTACTGACTGAGATCAGCTGTGAAGGTATATATATCTAATAAGAGTAGTGTATTATATATAACCTTACTTGCTACCACATATCTATATATCTCAGTCAGAATTATTCTGGAATAGTGTGATGACTACGTTATGTGTCTAGGGTATGTGTATGATGAAGTGTAAGTCACAACAACAGACAGATAAACAATTTAATTTAATCCACTACTCTTAACAACACTGTGACACTCACATACATATAACACTCTATGAGAATATCTTAAAGAAGTCACTCGTAACTTTTCAAATAACAATATGTATTCATTACTGGCATGAATGAATATGTGTCCTGATTCAACTACAAGGGAACCAGGAATCACAATCAATTTAAATTACAAGTTATGTACAGAATGTATTTAATATGAATATTGTAGTGACATATATTATTACAAATATTCTATGTGTGTCAGTTGTGTAGTAGTAAAATGAGGTAATACTGGTTTTGTTTTGTTCAAGCTCTGTTGGTATTTGTCATCATGACTTCAATAGTTTGTCTTTTGGGACTAGTATTGGAGATGTTCTCAGTTCCTGATATTAAGACAATTAAATTCCCCTCTGAATGGTATTTTTATAAAGTCATTTCAAGATGAGGGGACATAATGTTGAGCTCAGCTGGCCAAGTTAGCTTATCTGGCGTGATGGCGGCAGGAAAGGACTCCTCTGCTCGAATTCTCCTCTGGGCTCTGGAGACACCTCACTGATAGCTAAAAGGACCAAGGAGTATGCTGTCCGACACTGGATTCAGCAAAGCTCTGACCAGGTGCTGCTCGGTACCATCAAGACCACTGTCCCACAATTTCATGGAAATAAACACAGATACGTTGATTAGCAATGAATTCTGGCACAATTACTGGCACAAATTTCCATCTGCTTATGTTCCAGGCTTTTATTTTAGCAAAATTGTGAGCTGGCTTCAACGCACTGATGCTTTATCAAGCTTATTTAAACAAGTGGTTTCGAACTAACGCTCCCAAGTGTGTATATCAGTGAGACTGGCCAATGAGCCACGTTTCGACAAGTGTTTGAAAAAATGTTACCTTTTCCCGTCTCCCCTAACAACGAAAGATAGTATTTATAGCCCGACCAATCGTGGTTAGGCTTTCATTTGTTGCGCTCCAATCAATTTGGAGTTTACATGGTAGGCTAATTCTGTAACGTGAGGTTTTTTCAAACACGTTATAAAAAAAATTTTATGAGCAGAAATGATTCCATGCTGTCAGACATCCTCACTATTTTATTTTGGGTATAATTTATTAATTCCTGGACTATTTGCGTAACGTTTTACATATTATTTGTCAGCAAGCCCTAAGGAACCCAATTATCCAAATTTAAAAGAGCTACGTGGCTGCGTTCAAAATATGTATTTTCTACCTCCTGTTTCGAAGATGTGCTGTCTGGGTACTGTTATGTTTTCAACCGTAAACCCATCTAATGTTATCTTTTCTAATAAGCGTTTTTTATGATTTATAAACCTAACTCTGGGAAAGGGTAGTGTATTTTATCACTGTCCGTCTGAAAAAAAATTAGTGCATGTAGACTTACACGCGTGATGGCAGCATTTGTGTATCGCGCGACGCGTGTTGCATGCGTTCCTGATTTTCAGCCCTCCCCTCTCTCTTTATCCTTTTGTCCATCTGTTCGTTCGTTTTGGTAACGCAGTGTAGAAAAAGACATGAATGGAATTTAAAATTTAGGTCAACTTGCATATTTCAAGGTTTTTCTTAGAAAGGCAGCACATTTTATTGTGTGTTTGGGAAACGCGTGTATGTTGCAGAAAGCCTTTAATATCGACGTGAAACGTTACAATTTGCTTACGCAGTAGAAAACAAGGGGATTTCGAGTACAGTCATTGTGACAGCACTGTTCTTTACCATTCTTCTTCCTTTATTTATTATATGTATTTATTAGGCTTTATATTTACTTGATAATTTATATATGTGGATTAGAATATTCCACGACACCTCCCCTCTTAAAACAGACATTATATGTCAGTCCTTTATTCTATATTCACATAGAGAAATTCATTATTATTTCTGGTGTTTACGGTGATTCTCATCACACGGATGGCGGCTTAAAAAATCCGCTCCCAAATTGTTTTTTCCAGATATATACTCAATGCTAAAATTATATGGAGCCAGAAGCAAAGACCACCGGAGTAACCTAGAGTTTTCATGCTTAGCCTGTGCTAGAAACGATAAAGGTTTGTGATCTGTTTGCAACTTAAATGCCTTCCCATATAGATAAATATTGAATTTCTTTATTGCCCATATTACTGCAAGACATTCTTTTTCGCTAGTTGAGTAGTTGATTTCAGCTTTATTCAACTTTCTGCTAGCATATGCCACTGGGCTTAATTCCCCATCCAATGCATCTGATTTCTGTAGTAAAGTTGCACCTAACCCAATATTACTTGCATCCGTCCTTACTATGAATTCTTGACTTAAGTCAGGTAATTTCAAAATGGGTTTACTTGTGAGCTTTTCCTTCAATTCTTGGTAAGTCATTTCACATTGTGGTGTCCATGTAATGCGATCTGGATGTCCTTTACGTGTCAATTCCGTTAAAGGTGCACATATGGAATTAAAGTTTTTGATATACTTCTGGTAGAAACCACATAATGAGACAAAGGATCTCACGTCCTTCTTGGTTTGTGGTCTCGGGGCTTTCTGTAGTTTTTCTAAATTCTTTGGGTCAGGGGTCATATTTCCCTGATAAACTGTGTGTCCCAAAAATTCCAATTCTTTACATCCAACGCAACATTTGGTTGGTCGGGCTGTTAAATTTGCCTCCCTAAGTCGATCAAACAGCATGTTCAGAGAGTCAATGTGTTCCTCAAATGTTTCTGTTGCTATAAGGATATCATCCATAAAATTTGTTATACAGGGATTATTCAGAGGATCCAATAATTTTCTCATCATTCTAGAGAAGACACTAGGCGCATTCTTCAATCCAAATGGCAATCTATTAAACTCATAGTGTCCTTCTGAGGTACTAAAAGCTAGGTATGGTCTAACCTCAGGCTTTACTGGAATCTGATAATATCCTTTACTCAGATCCACTTTTGAGAAATATTTGGCTTTATTTAGTCTGGCAAACAGCTGATTTGTATCCGGCAATGGATCCACCTGTCCTTCTGTAATAGCATTCAGTCTCCTGTAATCTATACAGAGTCTATGTTCTCCAGAGGGCTTCCTTAAAAGTACAACACCGGAACTATACGAAGACTCACTGTGCGAAATAATTCCTTCCTTCAACAGATAGTCTATCTCTTCCTTCAAAGCTTTCTCCTTAGCAAACGGAATCGAATATGGTTTCATACAGACAGGTGTGGGTCTATCAGTTTCATATCATATTCCAATAAGTTTGTATGCCCCGGTCGGTCTGTTAACACCTCTGTATGATTATTTAGAACCTGTTGCACTCTCTCTTTCTGAGTTTTCGTTAAATGTGTACTGATTTTCACCTGTGCTGCTGTCTCACAGGGGTGTAATGGATATTCAAATGATGAAAGTGGTTCCTTTTTCATCTCCATGGCGATGGACAAGGTCAACAAGTGTGTCTCTTCCTGATGTTCTCTTTCCAAATATTTCTTCAGGAGATTCACATGATAGATTTTTTCTTTCCCCTTCTTATCTATCTTATAATTTGTTCTAGACACCTTCTCTAAAACTGTATATGGACCCTGCCATCCAATTTGTAACTTATTCTGACTCCCGGGCAAAAGAAGCAGTACTTTCTCTCCCACAGCCAAATTTCTGTCTTTCGCCTTCCTGTTATAATAGGCAGCATGTTTCTTCCTGGCTTGTTTCAAATTTTCATTGGCAAGTTTCCAGCCAGTTTTCAACCGAGTGGTCAGCTCATTCACATATTGGTATGAAGATGTAATGTTTTCCTCTGCCTTTTCATCAGTCCACGTTCTTAACAAAGCTTCAAGTGGACCTTTTATTGGCCTTCCAAACAATAATGTTGCCGGGGCCATACCGGTTGAACTATGGGGTGCCTCCCGATAAGCAAAGAGGGCGGCGTGCAGGTACTGGTCCCATGTATCTGGTTTTTCGTGTGCCAACTTTCTCAGGATCGACATCAATGTGCCGTTAAATCTTTCCACTTGGCCGTTCCCTTGGGGATGATACACACTACAATGGAAGTGTTTGGCCTGGAAGATCCTGAAAACTTCTTCAGTTAGTTTCCCCTTGAACTGAGAGCCATTATCAGTCAAGATTTGATTGGGAAAGCCTAACCTTGTGAAAATTGTGAGCAATGCCTCTGCCACATGTTTAGAATCAATCGATGACAGGGCTACTGCCTCTCCCCACATAGAACAAGTGTCCACCAGAGTCAGAATGTAGCTGTTCCTTCTCTTGGTTCGGGTGAGAGGTCCCACAAGATCCACGGCAACTCTCTCAAAGGGTGTTCCCACTATGGGCATTTCCCCCAGAGTTGCTGGTGCAGTCCAATGTTTAGGTGCTACTCGTTGGCACTCTGGACAGGATTTTACATATCGTTTGATATCTTCAGTTATTCCTGGCCAGAAATAGTGACAAGCTATTCGCTGTCCTGTTGCGCTGATTCCCATATGACCACTGAAGGGAATCGCATGCCCTAGTTCCAACACTTTAGTCCTATATGAAGTGGGAAGGACCAGCTGTCCGTGACCATTGGATTCAGATCCAGCCTTCCTATATATCAGTTTTCTTCTTCATATAAAACTCTCCCTTGCCTGGAGGTGTATGAGATTTGGGCAACTTCTTGAAACATGGCTTGAGTGTTTTGTCCTCAGCCTGTGCCTTCCTCATCTCATCTGGGTGAGTATTTATGGGATTATCCTCCTCCTTCTTTGACTGTGATCTGGTCTGCACTGTTGCCAATATCACAGGTCTCTTGGGATTCCCCAAGAAGACATATCTACACCCCAATATTAGAGGGTAGATTGGCTCATTTATCACTGCTGCTTTTATGATTCCTTCCACATATCGCGTTTTCACTTTTATTCGGGCGACGGGAAGTGTCATGGTAGCTACATCCTTGGTTGCAGTTTGAATCTCCACTGTTTCTGTGGTGTATTGATCGGCCTGCACCAGGTGAGAACTCACAACGGAATCGTAATCTAAACCGGTATCATATAAACATCTTATAGTGACACCATTACAGATGACATCTTCACACACTGGGGGGTGGTATGGTTCCTGTAATTCTTCAGGTTTGCCCTTCTTTTCCTTTTTCCCCGATGTCATAGCAGCAAAATGAGGAGGTTTCCTTCTACAATGGTCAGTGTCATGATTGTTCATCTTACAATTTTTACACCACCTTTTTCCTTGGTTGAAAGATTTTCTTTCATCATATTTCCTTTCATCGAATTGTGGGAATTTATTTTTATTTTCATACCGTGGCCTATCAAATTGGTGCTTACCTTTATTTTGATCCTTAGGATCAAATTTATTAAAGTTCTGTGGTGCCCTAAAGTTGTCCACCTGTTTCTTTTTATTACCTGTTACCTCTGCTTGAGCTGCTTGATACCTTTCAGCAACATTTAGCAACTCATCCAGCCTCTCTGCACCTTGTTCCATGAGAAACTTTCTCAGGTCTGGAGCCATGGACTCTCTTAATTGCTCTATAAGGACCATTTCCTTAAGATCTTGGGTTTTTCCCCAGAGAAGTCCATTTCTCCAAGTATGTCTCTATTCGTGCAGAGAACTGGTGATAGGTTTCACCTGACAGTAGTTTAGCATTCCTAAATTTTTTTCTATAGAATTCTGCATTCTTTTCATACCTTAACAAAAGAGCCTGCTTTAGCATGTCATAATTTTCCTGATCACCTCTGCTCATTTTTGCAAAAACTTCATAAGCTGCCCCACGAAGTCCCTGAGATAACTTTAAGCTCCACCTTTCTCTCTCTAACCCATACGTGGTAGCTAATAATAATAATAATAATAAATTCTTTAAGCGCCAAACACGGCGCATAAGGCAGAAACCAGTGCTCTCCAGGTTGTTCGTTGTGACGCCACTCCTCTTAGCTCTTGCACATTATTTAGGCCCAACGTTCTTCCTTCTCTTATTATTGTTCTTCTGAGTGTTTCTTTTGGTCTTCCTTTTTTCCTTACCCTCTTACCCTCAGGAACCCAAGTGAGCGCCTGTAGTGGTATTCTGTTGTTTTGCATTCGTAGGACATGACCGATATATGACCATCGTCTTTTCCTTATATAGTCGGAGACATATTTCTGCCTAGAGTCTTCTTCTTACATTCCAGTATCCAATTTTAGAAATCTCCTTAGCCCCCAAGATATTAGAGTGAGTCATGTTTACTGTCGAGCCTGGTTCTGTTTCGGTAACAATAGCTTGTTTTACGATAGTGAATTGTTAACTCACTGATCAACCCTCCGATCCAACCGACCGATTCAAAGGTTTCGAGGTCAGTTATAGGAAAATATCTACACCACTAGCTAATAGTTCATACCTATTTAGGTAGCTCTCTATATCATCGTCTTTCTCAACAAAATGATCTAAATGAAAGTTCATAGCTGAGGTTGAGGCTCCCTGAGTAACCGTAGCATCAGAGGCAAAGGGACTGGCACCATTTTCAGGAGCATGGCCTTGAAACTCAAACTCCCTTAGTCGTAACTCATGTTCCCTTTGTAATCTCTTCTCCTCCTTTTCTGCTTCCCTCTCTGCAGTCAATCTTCTTTCTTCTGCAGCTAATCTTTTGTCTTCTCTTTCTGCTTCCAATTTCTTAGCCTCAGCCTCAATCTGCAACCTCTTAGTCTCAGCCTCAGCCTGTAACTTCTTAATTTCCTTGTCAGCCTCTAACTTTCTTTCGGCTTCAAACCTTCTTTCTTCACGTTCAATAAATTTGTCACATTCCGTCGTGACATAGGCAACCATAACTTGCCCATCTAATCCTAACTCTTTTGCAGTCTGAACCGCAGCAGATCGAAATTTGGCCAGGTCCGCCATTGTCTATCAGGTAAATTTCTACAATGTCTAACCAACAATTCAAATTCTAAATATATATAATGGACAACACAGGCACCGTGAGCTCAACCTTATTTAAATCCACCCAAGGATACCTTTTAATTCTTATATTCCCTGAAGTGAATTACCCCCAATATTTTTAATAGGGAAAGATTCAAAATCCCAAGAGCGAGACCCCAATATATGTGGTGAAGTGGGATGTTATAACTATTTATAGGGGACTTAGTGTACTGACTGAGATCAGCTGTGAAGGTATATATATCTAATAAGAGTAGTGTATTATATATAACCTTACTTGCTACCACATATCTATATATCTCAGTCAGAATTATTCTGGAATAGTGTGATGACTACGTTATGTGTCTAGGGTATGTGTATGATGAAGTGTAAGTCACAACAACAGACAGATAAACAATTTAATTTAATCCACTACTCTTAACAACACTGTGACACTCACATACATATAACACTCTATGAGAATATCTTAAAGAAGTCACTCGTAACTTTTCAAATAACAATATGTATTCATTACTGGCATGAATGAATATGTGTCCTGATTCAACTACAAGGGAACCAGGAATCACAATCAATTTAAATTACAAGTTATGTACAGAATGTATTTAATATGAATATTGTAGTGACATATATTATTACAAATATTCTATGTGTGTCAGTTGTGTAGTAGTAAAATGAGGTAATACTGGTTTTGTTTTGTTCAAGCTCTGTTGGTATTTGTCATCATGACTTCAATAGTTTGTCTTTTGGGACTAGTATTGGAGATGTTCTCAGTTCCTGATATTAAGACAATTAAATTCCCCTCTGAATGGTATTTTTATAAAGTCATTTCAAGATGAGGGGACATAATGTTGAGCTCAGCTGGCCAAGTTAGCTTATCTGGCGTGATGGCGGCAGGAAAGGACTCCTCTGCTCGAATTCTCCTCTGGGCTCTGGAGACACCTCACTGATAGCTAAAAGGACCAAGGAGTATGCTGTCCGACACTGGATTCAGCAAAGCTCTGACCAGATGCTGCTCAGTACCATCAAGACCACTGTCCCACAATTTCATGGAAATAAACACAGATACGTTGATTAGCAATGAATTCTGGCACAATTACTGGCACAAATTTCCATCTGCTTATGTTCCAGGCTTTTATTTTAGCAAAATTGTGAGCTGGCTTCAACGCACTGATGCTTTATCAAGCTTATTTAAACAAGTGGTTTCGAACTAACGCTCCCAAGTGTGTATATCAGTGAGACTGGCCAATGAGCCACGTTTCGACAAGTGTTTGAAAAAATGTTACCTTTTCCCGTCTCCCCTAACAACGAAAGATAGTATTTATAGCCCGACCAATCGTGGTTAGGCTTTCATTTGTTGCGCTCCAATCAATTTGGAGTTTACATGGTAGGCTAATTCTGTAACGTGAGGTTTTTTCAAACACGTTATAAAAAAAATTTTATGAGCAGAAATGATTCCATGCTGTCAGACATCCTCACTATTTTATTTTGGGTATAATTTATTAATTCCTGGACTATTTGCGTAACGTTTTACATATTATTTGTCAGCAAGCCCTAAGGAACCCAATTATCCAAATTTAAAAGAGCTACGTGGCTGCGTTCAAAATATGTATTTTCTACCTCCTGTTTCGAAGATGTGCTGTCTGGGTACTGTTATGTTTTCAACCGTAAACCCATCTAATGTTATCTTTTCTAATAAGCGTTTTTTTATGATTTATAAACCTAACTCTGGGAAAGGGTAGTGTATTTTATCACTGTCCGTCTGAAAAAAAATTAGTGCATGTAGACTTACACGCGTGATGGCAGCATTTGTGTATCGCGCGACGCGTGTTGCATGCGTTCCTGATTTTCAGCCCTCCCCTCTCTCTTTATCCTTTTGTCCATCTGTTCGTTCGTTTTGGTAACGCAGTGTAGAAAAAGACATGAATGGAATTTAAAATTTAGGTCAACTTGCATATTTCAAGGTTTTTCTTAGAAAGGCAGCACATTTTATTGTGTGTTTGGGAAACGCGTGTATGTTGCAGAAAGCCTTTAATATCGACGTGAAACGTTACAATTTGCTTACGCAGTAGAAAACAAGGGGATTTCGAGTACAGTCATTGTGACAGCACTGTTCTTTACCATTCTTCTTCCTTTATTTATTATATGTATTTATTAGGCTTTATATTTACTTGATAATTTATATATGTGGATTAGAATATTCCACGACACAGTTGATGATAAGAAACTCTTTACAGAGCGATACAACAGGAAGCAATCTGATCATCAGAAGCAGTCCCCCCGTCCGACAAGTGTTTCGGCCCGATATACTCCTTTACACTCTAAGGGGGGCGGGCCCACTTGGGTCATGACTCCCAAGCGTCTCAGCCTCCTGTTGTCTTGTATCGAAAATGAACCCATTTCACTTATGGTAGCAACTTTAATCCACAACTCCGCCAGCCGTGGAGGCAATTGTGAAAGTAACAAAGAGAAGACACATTATTCCGTTCGTTCCATCGCACACACTGAGACACCATCGCGAAGCCGACGAGTCTAGCCACTGCGCGTTCGCCACTGAAATTCTGACAGACACCCCTATAATATACACCGCCTGTTGCCCCTCAGTCACAGCCCGTTCACTAGTACACCAAAAAACTCAGCGTATTGTGGACTTAGAAAAATTCCTGGTGTTTTCTGTACCGAAGCGTTTATTGTCACGATTTCCATTGCCCATTGCGGTTGTTCCACAGCCAGCCTGATGCCTTTTCGTCAGTTTCACTAAGCCTCTTCAGTGCCCTTGTTCTCGACTGTCCCCTCAGCCCCAACAGTTTCAATAGATCATACACTGATGCAGCCACAAGCCCTCTTGCGCCCATTTCAACAGCCATGACCCTTGCAGCGAACCCATCGTGTCTCAGATCCGCGGGCCAGATCACTATACTTGGCCGCTTTGAACGAATGTTGCTCGTCTAATCTGGATTCAAATGGCACGGTCAGTTAAATCAGTATGACCTGAAGCGTTGCTGAAGAATGAAGCACTATATCCGGCCATCTCCGCGATTTTCTGATACTCTCTGGATATGCCCCTCGTCCAGGTAGGTCTACCGCCATCTCCCAGTCGTTTGCACAGTCAAGAAGAGATGGTAAACTGCTACCAGGATTACTCGGTTTGGGGTGTGCTGACTTTCCTGCCCTCAGAAAGTATGTATTTGCGGTGCTCGGCCTGGGTTTGCTATTCGCCTTCATCCTTGCCAGATCTATTGTCGAAGCAAGCTCATTTAGCACTTTGTTATGGCTCCAAGTGTATCGCCCTTGCCCTAATGACACCTTACACGCTGAGAGGACGTGTTCGAGTGTCTGCCTCCCCTGGCACAGGGGGCCCTGCTCATCATCCGACTTTCCCCATTTCACAAGGTTGATGGCCGACGGCAGCAGGTCATACATTGATCTAACAACGAAGCTGAGCCTAAGAGGTGCCAAATGCCATATATCATTCCATGTCAAGGACCTCTGCAGGGCTCCTTCCCATGTAGTCCAGTGGCCTTGTTGGACCTGCTGCACTGCTTTTTGCAACCTCTTATCATTCTCAGCTCCTCGTACCTCCTGAACTACCATATCTCTGCGCTCCCTGCTTGATGCCTTGGACCACCAGCGGATGTCTCCATGACCAAATCCCCGTCTATTCGTTTGTGTGTATCCGATTACCTCCCTCAGTTTGAGTGACTCTTGGGCAGCATCAACAGCTTCTTCCACTCTCCACTTCCTTCCCGTTTTCAGTGTGGGCTGAATGGACTTAACCACGTCATCAGCTGACTCGCGTAGCATCATTGCAAGCCTTGCCTTTCCAACTTTGTACTCTTCAACAACTGACTTGAAAGGAAGCAGAAGTTTTGACTTTTTGCCCTACAGTGCTACATCTGACAGACCTGGTGGTACTCCTAGCCACTTTCTCATGAACTTGTTGACCTTCTGCTCTATAGCTTCCACTGTACTTGTGCTTATTTCATATATAAGCAGTGGCCACAGCAACTTCGGTATCAACATGAACTGGAGGCACCACAGTTTGAACTTTCCCAGGAGTCTGCTTTGGTCTATGATCTGTAGCCCTCTGTCTGCCATTTCTATTGTCTGTTGCACTGCCTTCGAGTCTTTTAATGAGGCATCGTACACCCTGCCAAGACTTTTAACAGGTTCCTCAATGACAGTAGGGATTCTTTGGTTGGAAACCATGAATATGTCCTCTGCTATCTTCCCTTTCCTGACTGATAGGCTTCTCGACTTCTTGGGTTTGAAGCTCATTCTGCACCAGCTGACTAGTTTATCCAGGCGTGCTAACATCCTCCGGGCCTGATGTTCATCTGATGTCAAAATTGTTGTGTCATCCATGAATGCTTTGAGCGGTGGCATGTGACACATTCCACTGAGCTTTGGACCTATAGCCATTCCTTCAGCCGCATTGAGGATTACCTGCATAGCCATCACGAATAGTATCGGAGAGATGGTACACCCCATCGCAATTCCAACTTCAAGGCCAATCCACTTCGTCGTGTACTCTCTGGTTAAAAATCTGACAGCAAACCCTGCAAAATACAGCTTCAGCATTGCTGCAATCTCTTGTGGAACATGATACATTTCTAGGGCCTTCCACAACATCTGGTGTGGAACGGATCCATAAGCAGTCGCTAGATCCAACCAGATTACATGGAGATTTGTTCTGTCAGACTTTGCCTTTTGGATTGCTTCCCAGATCATTGTGACATGCTCTAGACATTCTGGTGTACCTGGGATACCTCCTTTCTGAATGGTAGTGTCAATGTACCCATTTGCCAGGAGGTATGTAGTGAGTCTTTTCGCCATCACTGAGAAGAATATCTTCCCTTCCACATTGGGTAGTGAGATTGGCCTGAACTGACTGATGTCTGTGGAATTTTGCTCCTTCGGGATGTAGACTCCGTTCGCCTTTCTCCATTCCTTGCTTACAAGCTGGGTTTTCCATGTATTCTTCAGTAAACGGAGCAGTCGTTTGAGCACTTCAGGGCATCTCTTATACACCACATATGGAACACCATTAGGACCTGGAGCTGACTTGCACCGAGCTTTCTGGACAATGCTTTCTACCTCTTGCACCGTTGGGGGCTTGGTGTTAAATTCAGCTCCTGGCTTACTCGACCATTTAAGGCCTGCCATGCTGCTGAGCAGCTCATCTCTGCGACCATCTGAATATGTCATTCTAAGGTGTTCTTCCAGGTCTTCTTTCTTGATGTTTAGCGTACCCGACCGTGGCTGCTCAAACAGTTCTTTGGCAAATTTGAAGGGCTCCCTGAAGAATCTTTCCCTGTCCCTTCGAGTCTTCCTTCTCTTCCTGCACAACCGTTCTGCTCTACAAAGGGCATTATGTTGGCCTTTCAGGTGCTCCCAAACCTGTCGTAACCCTTCCTTCTCTGTGGCAACTGCGTTCTTGAAAAGTTTTCGGGCATGCTTCTTCTGTTTCCTGATTTCTTCTTTTTTAATTTGTCTTCTACTTTTTCGTGGTGGGTTACTTTCCCTTGCCTCCCTCACTCCGAACACTTTGCGACAGTGCAGATATGTTATGTCGCCGAAGATTTCCAGCTTCTTCTCCAAAGTTATCTGCTTCAGGTTGTTATCCAACTCTTTTGCCAAGGCTTCGTCCAGCTGTTCCCAAAGCCCTTTTGCACTGGCAGGTGGAAACTTGATTGCATCTCTCTTCCCGTCCAATAAGTGTGTGAGATCATCATCAGGCAGATCAACTTGAATGTACTCAGCACTGTGGATTGACTCCTGGCTGCGTTCTTCTAACGTCTTATCCGTCGAGACAGAGCGCTGTTGATCTCTCCCAGATGACCTCCCACACCCCTTTTTCGTTCGGTGGATTTTCATTCCTCTCTGAGTAGAGAATTCCCTACCACAGGCACATGGAAATTCCAGCCGTTGTTCAGAGCTCGAAGTCCGTGTAACGGGTCTGGTCGATTCCATTGAGGTGCCTGTGGATTCATCATTCTCCCCCCCCCCCCTTCCCTGTCGGTGAATCCTGGGGGCATCTATTATTTTTGGGTCCTGTAGCAATTGAATACAGCTTACGGAGTGTAACCCGGTCAGTTAATAATACTGACGATAAGGAAATAGATGACATAGACTGACAAGTATCTGTATTTGTTAGTGGCTAAGTTAACTAAAAGTAGAACAGACGAGGTTAGGACGGTGCAGTTTATTGAAATGGCAGTATGTCAAAAGAAATTAATGATTAGGTCGAACTTTGTACTGCACTAAATTACATCAGCAGTGATTCTAGAAATAGATAGGTAAATACCCCGAAGTCAGCAGTTGTTCTCACAATGTGGTAAATGTAATAGAGAAACCCCTTCAAGAAGTTAGCAGTTACTACTGTAGATAAAGTGAGAACCTTCCAACGAACTCAAAACATAAGTTGCATACTTTCAGTTAGTTTCGACCGGTTTGGGCATCTGTTATCGTACAGAATCGCGTGACATTCCTTTAGTAAAACGAAAAACTAAAGCAGTAGGCTGATCTAGTTCAGTTAGGAGGGCAATTGCCGAGCAGATGGAAGCTCTGATAGAGATTAGAATGGCTTTTTCAACTATAGAACTTACAAAATTGTTACGGACAGAAATAGAAAGCATCAAGAAATCTTTTTCAGAGACTACAACATTGTAACATCTAGTTCTCTGTTCTAGGCGCCCGATTTTTCCATCTAAAAGGAGAGTACCATATGCATGTCTTTGATACAGTTTTTGATATAGTTTTTGGATAGGCCTGTAGTTTTTGGATATAGTTTTTGGATATAGTTTTTGGATATAGTTTTTTGGATATAGTTTTTGGATATAGTTTTTGGATATAGTTTTTCATCAAAAAGGACCGAATAATAGATTACAGCTGAACGAGAAGTTTTGACAGAGTAGATTCCCCTTGACTGGACGTTGTAGCAATCGTACCAAACGGACGAGAATCACTGTAGGAACATTTTATTGAAGACTATAATAGTAGCAAGCCATTCGTTACCAGTTATAACCTATCATTTATTGCCATGAAAAGTACTTGTAAAGACATTGTGAACAAAGACGATCAACAACCAATAAACAGGCATGAAAACTTTCTGGATCTTATTTTAGGACAATTCATGTGATTTCATCGTGATGTACAACAGCGTGCCTGTACTTCTGTAGCGGTGTTACGACATACATGTCGTCCAAGTCAAAATTGACATAGTACGTGCCCATAGATGTTTCTGTCCTCGGAGAAATGTTTGCAGTTGTGATCAATGTTTTTAATCAATCATATCTGATATAAAAAGTTCTATCACCAACTGTAGCGTGAGGTTTTTATTATATATAGGATCAGAATAGTACTGACAATACAGAAATAGAATTTCTGCAGGAAAATGGTGAAGTCCCAGTGTATGAGAGAACTACTGGTATCACAAATTAGTTACGGCTGTGAATGATCTGATCTCGAAAAATTAGTAGAGTGGAGACAGTCATAAAATGCCACCCCGCTGGGTAACTAACTGTGATATTAAAACAAGGAAACAGATTTCACTTAACAATTATAAACTTGAAAAGTCGTTCAAATACAATTTCCTTATTTATTAAGTATATACACTATCTACTCTTGTGCTGGATGTTGGAAGATGGAATGCAATGGATTTGTAAGTTTACACATGATATATATATATATATATATATATATATATATATATATATATATATATATATATATATATATATATATATATATATATATATATATATATATATATATATATATATATATATATATATATATATATATATATAACAACAAGTCTTCCAATTATAGGAAAAAAATTATATCAGCTGTGCTGTTAATCAATTATAGAAGCTTTATCAGCTGTGCTGTTAATCTTGTCTCTCACTACGCCAAATCACTTTTTCTTCATAGACAGTTAATTGCTCACACTTGCCGACGGAAATGGTACTAATGTGTACTCATCTCTTAAAAAAGTTCTGTCCTTCTTAATTTGATGCACACAACACCCGCTGATGATCGTTCCTTTAGCCCACCCAAGACTGAGGGGGGCTAAGGATGTAGCTCCGATACAACCACTATGCTCCTGCACAGTTCCAGGCAGCAGGATTGACCTGAACATATGACCTCAGGTTGGATGACACGAATAAACCCTCTAAGATTAATACAAGCCAGATTTTGACTCGACTTAGTGAAGCAAGTTTGCCCGGCATGCAGGTAAGCAGGAATCAGTCTTGCCAACTTTCTCTTCCCCAGTCTGTCGTTCTAGCTGGTCTTCGTGTTTGTGTGTGTATTTGAATAAAACGCGCACACATATATATAGATCAACGCAGGTAAATGCTACTGCGTAAGGAACCCTTTTGATTGGTTCGCGGCGTTTTAGTCTTTTTAATTGCCGGGGCAAGCTGATTGGTTATATGCGTTTTGGTACTTTTCGTTTTCCCGAGTTCCGAACGAACAGTGTTTTATGTGTAATTTATTCTGTCTCAGAGTCTGCCAGCTATCTTGCTTGGCTGCTTGAACTGGATTGGCTGTGCATATTTGTATATCGACATTGTGTATTAACAAAGAAGTGGGTTTACACACGACTTTACGACACCAACCAACAATAAAAGACACACGACCACGAAAACTAACTCAGTGGAAACAACTGGAGAATGACAGAAAATAATACAAACACCAAAAAATAAAATTTGTCAATCAAGAAACACCAATCAACACCAACAGGTAGCCAGCCTTCTCATCTAGAAGAACGAACCTGCTGGGTTGTCGCATAACACACAACGCTAGAGATTCCACTTTACGACCAAAATACGTGCCTCGCCATTAAATGACAATTCAAAATACGACGCAGGTTAATCTAAAACAGTTTGAACAAATTAACAAAATAAGCAGTGGCCCTGCCACACTGTCATGGTTAACTTTTATCTGCAATAGTTATCTTGTATCTGCATTTGTTAACTTTTATCTGCAATAGTTAACTTTTATCTGTAATAGATAACAACTCCCTCGAGGATGACTTGTATCCCCTGTATATTTAATTCTCTCAGTCAGTCAAACCTTTTTCTCACACAAGTAACAGTTTGGAAATAATATAACAATCGTACGCTTCTGGCCTTTGCACTAAACTGCACGACGTTCAATGTAACGTGCATCTTTTCCCCCACTTTTAATCACTATTGAGGGAATCGTATGTCTGCACACGTATGACTCATATTGTTCTAAATACATAACCAGATAAAGCTATTAAATTAAGATTTTGCTGAATCACCTTCAGCTTGGGGCTCAGAGATACGAGCGAAAATATATTACCCCACAGAAGGAGCATGAGAATAATAAGTTCATGAGAGCTAGACCATCTCAGTTGTTATGCTTGCTTTTCTTTACAATCCTATGAGGTTCCCTTAAATAGAAGCATCATTCTTCTGTTATCTCTGTCGAGAGAAATCTTGAGCGAAGGTTGATACTTTTGAAGACCCTCATATTTATCCTCTAAGTTTGGTCATTGTTGGACCTTACTGCGGAGCAGGGAAGCAATACCGTCACAACAGATTATCCTTGGTTTTTCAGCATCGATATTACACAATGACAGATTATCGCTAAACTCGTTTTTACACTGTTAAAAATTATCGGTAAACTCTCTTTACACTGCGACAAATTATAGTTAAACTCTTTGCACTGTGATAGATTACCCTTCATCTCTGTCAACAACGTAACAAATTATAGTTAAACTCTTTACACTGTGACAGATTACCCTTCATCTCTGTCAACAATGTAACAAATTATAGTTAAACTCTTTACACTGTTTTTTTTTTTCTTAATGAATGTAGCTATGTAAAATGTCTAGGGTAATGATATGTAATGTGGTGTGATAGTTATGGATACACCCACAGATATTTAAGCAGACTAATAATATTTAACAAATATTATAATACACTGAACTAACTCAAGAGTGTAAAATTTTTGATAGAATTATATTACATTTATTTGTTCTGGATCAAGTTTTATGTTGACCAGAACTTTTTTTTTTTTTTTTTTTAAAAGGATTTAAAAATTATGAAAGAAATGCATGGAATGTTACATAATAAATGCAAGAGTGTACATATATAAGTACTAGACTAGTTAGTTTTATTAAAATGTTCTAGTAGTCATCTACTTGGGAGGATAGTTAATGCTTGTGCTGTTGGGGTGGCCTCATCACACCTGTCTATATTGACTACACAGTGTCCAGTAAATTGCAGGAATTTTATGGGGTATTAGTAACTAAAAGGCGTTGGTGAACTTCCAGCAGACCAGAGGCTCACTCAACTTGCATATGTAGCTCTGGTGCTGAAATCTGGTGGTCCCACCTCTCCGTGCTGGCGGGCAATAATAGTGGTCTCTGTCACAACGTACTGCACAGATACACTCGAGTAAAATCACCAACTGAATGGACACCGCCTTGTTGACAACTGAAACTCACAGCTCTGCAATCAAAGTATTGGCTATGTGTCAAAATTCTATTCTCTCTACCCACGTCTGGACACAACACGGACACAACAACCACATCATACAGACAGGTCAGATCTCTCTGACCAAACAGCACATTTACCATGGTGGTTTTACATCAGATAGGTCCTCCCAGACTATAGATTCTGAAAAATATTTATTAGTTTCCTTCCCTAAAAGTGGATAGGTAATATGTTTCATTATTCTCAACACTTGATCTGTCTTTCCTAACCCTTGCTGGAGTTTATGTATATTGTTGGTCCCTAGACCCTGACTTGGGCGGGGGGTCTAGAGCAAATCCCTACTTGTTTGTAAGGCTAGATTATGATATGGCAGTATCAAATCACTCGAACATTAAACAATATTCAAAATATACAAAGAAATAATTTCAATCTTACCAGATTATGAATAAAGAACACAGAAATGCTAGCAAAACTCAGCTGAGCTGCTGGCTATAGTATGGCGTCCCTGAACTTATTTCACTTTCTTTCATTTGGAAATCACCACACTTTAAAATACTGTGTCTATCATCGAACAACTATTGAGGAATGGCCCCACTTGCGCGTCTGAGCGCCGATAAAATGATTGTCTGTGGCCAATCACTGCCTAGGTTTATTTCAAATTCAAATTTCCTACCCTAAAGTCATTTCAGTCATGCTTCAGTCAAGTATGGATGTTTATCTGTTAGTCTGTCCGTCTCTACTTGTTTTTTTTTTTCAAAAACGTACTTGATTTTTGAACCAACCTTTCTCTCCCCTCCAAAATTTTGTCGTTAAAAGTTATATTTAGACACAGCTCCCACCAATGTCCCTTCGCTTCCCTACTAAGTAGATTTGAACACCTGCGTCTCAAGGTCGTGTTTTTTTTTGTGCAAATAGCGACACTTTTTATTCCATACAGTCTGTCGCTGATGTGAACAACACTGTCTTTTGTCATTATCTTCAATATTATCTATCCGTCTGTAAAATTAAGAACATATTAGTTCACTGCTCAGAATGGGCCATCCGGCCAGCTAATTTTTATATTCCTAACATTAATATTACGAAAAAGTTACTTTTTAATTTTTGTAATATTCCAAACATCTGCGTTCTGCCGCTGAATTCAAATCAAAGGCTTGGTATCGCAAAAGCGACCAATAAATGACTGTGGCGTAACATATCCAAGGTCCCTTCTGTCGAGTTCCTTACTTTATGTCAACTTGGGAAACGTGACTTTTCTCCGTTTCCCCCCCCCCCCATTGCGTCTCCTTAGCCTTTCTAGTCTCACGCAATCTTTCCAGTCATATTTTTTCCTTTTTATCCGCCGTTCCCCTCCTGTCTAGCAAGTCAATTTTTATGGAGGGTGATGACCCGCGGTCTGGGCGATCATGTACTATCAGCAGCCTACGCATTATGTTTTTATCCTTACATGTTATCTTTGGAGGTATTTTACCGTTGTATCTCTGTCAATTTCACTACACATCTCCCCACTTGAAAACATGCCTATGGCAAGTTCCAAAACCAGCGATACACATAGGTAAAATTACTCCTCACGTCTGCCACTACTCTAATTTTGATCACAGGGGTGCCGACTGAGGAAATCTGCACCGACATTCAATTTGCCTGGGATATATTGGATACTGAACTGATAAGGTTGAAGCAATAAAGACCACCTCAGCAATCTTGCGTTTTCATGCTTAGCCCGAGATAAGAATACGAGAGGCTGATGGTCCGTCTCCACCACAAAAGTCCTACCATACAGATAGATTTGAAACTTCTTTATTGCCCAGATTAACGCTAAACATTCTTTTTCGCTTGTGGAGTATCCTTGTTCCGCCTTATTCAATTACGGCTTGCATAAGCGACTGGTTTCAGTTCCCCATCAGGTGAAGATGATCTTTGCAACAAAGCCCCTCCTAGTCCTACATTACTTGCATCGGTTCTTAAGACAAAGTCCTGTGTCAAATCAGGCAGTTTGAGAATAGGCTTGCTAGTGAGTTTTTTCCTTTAACTCTTGGAACGCTAGTTCACATTGTGCAGTCCAAATAATTTTATCTGGAAGTCCCTTGCGAGTCAGATCAGTCAGAGGAGCACAAATAGCGTTAAAATTCTTGATGTATTTCTGATAAAATCCGCAACGACACAAATGATCGCACGTCCTTTTTTGTTTGCGGCCTAGGTGCTCTCTGCAGTTTTTCCAAGTTCTTAGGATCAGGGGTCATATTACCCTGATATACAGTGTGTCCCAAGAATTCCAACTCTTTGCATCCAATACAACATTTTGTTGGCCTAGCAGTTAAGTTCGCCTCCCGAAGTCTATCAAACAACATCTCCAGAGCTTCAATGTGTTCTTCAAATGTCTCTGTGGCGACGAGAATATCATCCATGAAATTCGTGATACATGGGTTATTCAGGGGATCCAACAATTTGCGCATCATCCTTGAAAACACACTCGGAGCATTTTTCAGTCCGAATGGTAGCATATTGAATTCATAATGTCCATCCGAAGTGCTAAAAGCCAAATAAGGTCTCACTTCAGGCTTCACTGGGATCTGGTAATAGCCTTTACTAAGATCCACCTTTGAAAAGTATTTTGCCTTGTTCAGTCTGGCAAATAACTGTTTTGTGTCTGGTAATGGATCCACTTGTCCTTCTGTGACAGCATTCAGTTTCCTGTAATCTATGCACAGTCTGTGTTCCCCAGACGGTTTTCTCAACAAAACGACACTAGAACTAAAAGATGATTCACTGTGCGAAATAATCCCCTCCTTCAACAAATACTCTATTTCTTCCTTCAATGCCTTCTCCTTCGCGAACGGAATAGAATAGGCTCTCATACAGATTGGGTTTGAGTCTACCAGTTTCATGTCATACTGTAGCAAATTTGTATGGCCTGGTTTATCTGTTAATACATCTGTATGTTCCTCCAGAACCTGTTGAACTCTCTCCCTCTGGTTTTTAGTCAGGTGCTTACTGACTTTTACCTGTGCTGCGGTTTCACAAGGATGTAATGGGTATTCATGTGAGGTGAGTGGTTCTTTTTGCATCTGGGTTGCAATAGCCAAGGTCAATAAGGGGGTGCTTTCCTGGAGTGGTCTGTCCAGATACTTCTTTAACAGGTTTACATGATAAACTTTCTCCTTCCCCTTTTTGTCAATTTTATAGTTTGTTCTAGACACCTTCTCTAGAACCGTATATGGACCTTGCCAACCAATTTGTAATTTATTCTGGCTTCCGGGTAGTAGAAGCAGCACCTTCTCTCCGACTGCCAGTTCCCTGTCCTTTGCCTTCCTATTAAAATATGCTGCATGTTTCTTCCTGGCTTGCTTCAAATTATCATTTGCCAGTTTCCATCCAGCTTTCAAACGAGTGGTCAGTTCGTTCACGTATTGATACGATGAGGTAACAGTCTCTTCCGCCTTCTCATCTGTCCAGGTCCTTAATAGAGCTTCTAATGGACCTTTTATTGGCCTCCCAAATAGCAGAGTTGCGGGAGCCATCCCGGTTGAACTATGTGGTACCTCCCGGTACGCAAACAATGCGGCGGGCAGGAATTGATCCCACAGATCCGGTTTTTCGTGTGCCAGCTTTCTCAGGATAGAAATGAGAGTCCCGTTGAACCTCTCTACCTGGCCGTTCCCTTGTGGATGGTACGGACTACAATGAAAGTGTCTGGCTTGAAATAGCTTAAAAACTTCTTCCGTTAGTTTCCCCTTGAACTGAGAACCATTATCCGTCAAGATTTGATGCGGGAATCCTAATCGGGTAAATATTGTAAGTAGTGCCTCTGCTACATGTTTTGAATCAATTGATGGCAGGGCTACCGCCTCTCCCCACATAGAACAAGTGTCCACCAGAGTAAGGATGTAACTGTTCCTCCTCTTGGTCCGAGTGAGAGGTCCTACAATATCCACTGCAACCCTCTCAAAAGGTGTTCCCACTATGGGCATTTCCCCTAGAGTTGCAGGAGCAGTCCAGTGCTTTGGAGCTACCCTTTGACAGTCTGGGCAGGATTTGACATATCTTTTTATATCCTCCGTTATCCCTGGCCAGAAGTAATGACAAGCTATACGCTGTCCTGTGGCGCTGATCCCCATGTGACCACTGAAGGGAATCGCATGCCCGAGTTCCATCACTTTATCTCTATATGAAGTGGGAAGAACCAGCTGGTTGTGACCATTTGTTCCAGTTCCGGCCTTCCTGTATAAGAGTTTGTTTTTTCATGAAATATTCCCCCTTGCTCGGAGGTGTGGCATTTGGGCAATTTTTTAAAACAGGGCTTGAGTGTCCTATCCTCAGCCTGCGCCTTCCTCATCTCCTCTGGATGAGCATTTATAGGTTCACCTTCTTCCTCCTTCTTCTGTGACCTGGTCTGCACTGTCGCCATGATCACAGGTTTCTCGGGATTCCCCAAGAAGACGTATCTACACCCCAATATCAGAGGGTAGATTGGTTCATCTATCACTGCTGCTCTGATTTCTCCCTCCACATAGCGAGTTTTCACCGTTATCCTTGCGATGGGAAGTGTCATGAGTGGTATGTCCTTAGTCGCCCCTTGTATTTCCACTGTTTCTGTGGTATACTGACTTGGGTCCACTAGGCTAGACTTCACAACTGAATCATAATCCAAACCTGTATCATAAAGGCACCTTATGGTGACCCCATTACAAATAACATCCTCACAAACTGGGGGGTGATAAGGTTCCTGTTGTCCATTAGGATTAACCTTTAATCTTCGCGTCCCCGACTTCATTGCAGCAATGTTTGAAGGTTTCCTTCTACAAAATTCGGTGTTATGGTTATCCTTCTTGCACCATTTACACCATCTTTTTCCTTGGTTCAACGGTTTTCTTTCATTGAACTTTTGGTCATTGAACTGTGAGTTTCTGTCGCGATAGTCATTTCTTGGCCGCTCAAAGTTTGTCCTACCTTTATTTCCCTGCTCTCTATTATCAAATTTATTAAATTGCTGTGGAGCTTTAAAATTGTCTATGTGCTTCTTTTTAGCACCACTTACCTCTGCCTGAGCTGCCTGATACCTCTCAGCAACATTTAAAATTTCCCCCAACTTCTCTGCACCTTGTTCCATGAGAAATTTTCTCATGTCTGGAGCCATGGACTCTCTCAATTGCTCAATCATGATCATTTCTTTAAGATCTTGGGTCTTCCCCAGAGCCGTCCATTTCTCCAAATAGGTTTCTAGTCTAGCAGAGAATTGGTGGTATGTCTCCCCAGACAACAGTTTGGCATTTCTAAATTTCTTACGATAAAATTCACCATTCTTCTCGTACCTTAATAACAAAGCCTGCTTTAACATGTCATAATTGTCTTGGTCTTCCCTGTTCATTTTGGCAAATACTTCATAAGAAGTACCTCTCAATCCCTGTGATAGCTTTAAACTCCACCTCTCTCTCTCTAACCCATATGTAGTAGCTAATAACTCAAAACGTCCTAGGTACCCCTCTATGTCATCGTCTTTTTCAACAAAATGGTCTAAATGAAACCCCATAGCTGAGTTTGAGGCTCCCAGACTGGGCGTAGCATCTGAGGCAAAAGGGCTGGCACCATTTTCAGGAGCCGGGCCTTGTAATTCCAGCTCCCTTAGTCGTAATTCGTGCTCCCTTTGCAACCTTCTATCTTCTGCCTCCCTTTCGGCAGTCAACCTTTTTTTTCTTCTGCCTCCCTTTGCTGTCGTTTTTTCTTCTGCCTCCCTTTGCTGTCGTTTTTCTTCTGCCTCCCTTTGCTGTCGTTTTTCTTCTGCCTCCCTCTGCAGCCTCTTAATTTCTCTATCAGCCTCAATTTGTAACCTCTTCTCTTCAGCTACCTTTCTATCTTCCCTTTCAATATATTTATCACATTCAGCCGTTACATATTGAATTAAAATCTGACCATCCATTCCCATCTCCTTTGCGGTCAGCACAGCAGCTGATCGGAATTTTGCTAGCTCCGCCATACTTTTCAGACAATATAATAATATACAAGCTAAATCTCTAACCAGTAAATACACTAAGTACTTCTTATGACTATAGTCTAACTAATTCTAACTAACCAGTTAACTAATTAATTATCACTGGCTGTGAGATTCACCAACTTTTATCTGCAGGGACACTTTTAATTTTAAAGGGAATTTCACAATTTTTTTTTTTTTTTTTTTCCCTAATTTTATTTCTCCAACCAGGAGATCCTAATATTACTGTTGGGCTAATTATCCCTGGACAAGACCCCAATGTATGTAGTGGGTTTGATGGTATTGTATGATGGTGATATTACTAAATGTAATGTATGAGGCCAGCTGTGAAGGCTCCTGAGATAAAATGTAGTTGTGAATTGTCAGAAGGCCTTTCTTGCTACCACTACGACCTCACACTCAATTTTTTTTTTTCTTAATGAATGTAGCTATGTAAAATGTCTAGGGTAATGATATGTAATGTGGTGTGATAGTTATAGATACACCCACAGATATTTAAGCAGACTAATAATATTTAACAAATATTATAATACACTGAACTAACTCAAGAGTGTAAAATTTTTGATAGAATTATATTACATTTATTTGTTCTGGATCAAGTTTTATGTTGACCAGAACTTTTTTTTTTAAAAAAAGGATTTAAAAATTATGAAAGAAATGCATGGAATGTTACATAATAAATGCAAGAGTGTACATATATAAGTACTAGACTAGTTAGTTTTTATTAAAATGTTCTAGTAGTCATCTACTTGGGAGGATAGTTAATGCTTGTGCTGTTGGGGTGGCCTCATCACACCTGTCTATATTGACTACACAGTGTCCAGTAAATTGCAGGAATTTTATGGGGTATTAGTAACTAAAAGGCGTTGGTGAACTTCCAGCAGACCAGAGGCTCACTCAACTTGCATATGTAGCTCTGGTGCTGAAATCTGGTGGTCCCACCTCTCCGTGCTGGCGGGCAATAATAGTGGTCTCTGTCACAACGTACTGCACAGATACACTCGAGTAAAATCACCAACTGAATGGACACCGCCTTGTTGACAACTGAAACTCACAGCTCTGCAATCAAAGTATTGGCTATGTGTCAAAATTCTATTCTCTACCCACGTCTGGACACAACACGGACACAACAACCACATCATACAGACAGGTCAGATCTCTCTGACCAAACAGCACATTTACCATGGTGGTTTTACATCAGATAGGTCCTCCCAGACTATAGATTCTGAAAAATATTTTTATTAGTTTCCTTCCCTAAAAGTGGATAGGTAATATGTTTCATTATTCTCAACACTTGATCTGTCTTTCCTAACCCTTGCTGGAGTTTATGTATATTGTTGGTCCCTAGACCCTGACTTGGGCGGGGGGTCTAGAGCAAATCCCTACTTGTTTGTAAGGCTAGATTATGATATGGCAGTATCAAATCACTCGAACATTAAACAATATTCAAAATATACAAAGAAATAATTTCAATCTTACCAGATTATGAATAAAGAACACAGAAATGCTAGCAAAACTCAGCTGAGCTGCTGGCTATAGTATGGCGTCCCTGAACTTATTTCACTTTCTTTCATTTGGAAATCACCACACTTTAAAATACTGTGTCTATCATCGAACAACTATTGAGGAATGGCCCCACTTGCGCGTCTGAGCGCCGATAAAATGATTGTCTGTGGCCAATCACTGCCTAGGTTTTTTTCAAATTCAAATTTCCTACCCTAAAGTCATTTCAGTCATGCTTCAGTCAAGTATGGATGTTTATCTGTTAGTCTGTCCGTCTCTACTTGTTTTTTTTCAAAAACGTACTTGATTTTTGAACCAACCTTTCTCTCCCCTCCAAAATTTTGTCGTTAAAAGTTATATTTAGACACAGCTCCCACCAATGTCCCTTCGCTTCCCTACTAAGTAGATTTGAACACCTGCGTCTCAAGGTCGTGTTTTTTTGTGCAAATAGCGACACTTTTTATTCCATACAGTCTGTCGCTGATGTGAACAACACTGTCTTTTGTCATTATCTTCAATATTATCTATCCGTCTGTAAAATTAAGAACATATTAGTTCACAGCTAATTTTTATATTCCTAACATTAATATTACGAAAAAGTTACTTTTTAATTTTTGTAATATTCCAAACATCTGCGTTCTGCCGCTGAATTCAAATCAAAGGCTTGGTATCGCAAAAGCGACCAATAAATGACTGTGGCGTAACATATCCAAGGTCCCTTCTGTCGAGTTCCTTACTTTATGTCCACTTGGGAAACGTGACTTTTCTCCGTTTCCCCCCCAATTGCGTCTCCTTAGCCTTTCTAGTCTCACGCAATCTTTCCAGTCATATTTTTTTCCTTTTATCCGCCGTTCCCCTCCTGTCTAGCAAGTCAATTTTTATGGAGGGTGATGACCCGCTGTGGGCGACAGATTAGCAGCCTTCATCTCTACATCAAGGTATTTTACAATGTAACAATTTCACTACAGTTAAACTCATTTTACACTGTGACAGATTACCCTTCATCTCCGTCAACAATGTAACAAATTATAGTTAACTCATTTTACACTGTGACAGATTTTCACTGTGACAGATAAGTTAAACTCTTTTACACTGTGACATCTCTCTCTCAACAAATTATCGTAAAACTCATTTTACAACAGATATTATCGTTGTCAACAATGACTTAATCGTTAGACTCATTTTACGCTGTGACAGATTACCCCTCATCTCTGTCAACAATGTAACAAATTATCGTTAAACTTATTTTACACTGTGACAGATTACCCTTCATCTCTGTCAACAATGTAACAATTTATCGTTAGACTCATTTTACACTGTGACAGATTACCCTTCATCTCTGTCAACAATGTAACAAATTATAGTTAAACTCTTTACACTGTGACAGATTACCCTTCATCTCTGTCAACAATGTAACAAATTATAGTTAAACTCTTTACACTGTGACAGATTACCCTTCATCTCTGTCAGCAATGTAACAAATTATCGTTAAACTCATTTTACACTGTGACAGATTACCCTTCATCTCTGTCAACAATGTAACAAATTATCGTTAAACTCATTTTACACTGTGACAGATAACCCTTCATCTCTGTCAACAATGTAACAAATTATCGTTAGACTCATTTTACGCTGTGACAGATTACCCCTCATCTCTGTCAACAATGTAACAAATTATCGTTAAACTTATTTTACACTGTGACAGATTACCCTTCATCTCTGTCAACAATGTAACAATTTATCGTTAGACTCATTTTACACTGTGACAGATTACCCCTCATCTCTGTCAACAATGTAACAAATTATAGTTAAACTCTTTACACGGTGACAGATTACCCTTCATCTCTGTCAACAATGTAACAAATTATCGTTAAACTCATTTTACACTGTGACAGATTATTGTTTAAATCTCTGTACACTGTGATAATAAATAAATAAATAAATTTCTTCCTTAGACGATTTCTTGGACAAAGTACCTCTCAGTGTTCTATTCCAAACATCTACGGATCTAGCTAATTGACACTTTTACTTGTTCCGTAGTTTTGTTCATTCTTTTTTTCGTTTCGTTGATTATTTACTATCTTGTTTCGGTATTTCTTTCAGGTTTTACGATTTTCTTGTATTATTATTGTTCTTTTTTCGGTCATCACTGTGGTTGTTTACTTTTTCCATCTGCTTGTATTACTCATTTGGTGTATGTTTCTCATCATCGTATGTTTTTGTAGTACCTATATGTAATTCTTGTCCTTGTCACCTGTTTGTAACTGTGGCTGACGAAGGGTAAAACCCGAAACGTCCCTTGTTTCATGTGAACCGTTATTTGTAGAACTGATTCAATACCGTTTTATTGGTTTATATACTTACACTGTGATAATACATTGTTAAGCTCTCTTTACACTGACAAATTCACGTTGTGTCTTTACACTGTGACAGATTATCGTTAAACTCTCTTTAAACTGTGACAAATCATAGTTAAACTCTCTTTACACTGTGACCGATCATTGTTAAAGTATGTTTTTGTTTTTTTACTCTGTGACAAAATTCCGTTGTCGCTAAATTCTCTTTTACATAAGTGAGCAATAATAAAATAATAAACTGAAAGAGAAAGGATGCAGCGAACGAACGAACGAACGAAACCTTGTTTTATTTTCTTTTTCATCATGGTAAAGAAATACGCAATATTGCCTTTTTACATTTCTGCTTTTCAATAATACAATTCTCAAAGTGCGACGAAATTCTTAGTGCAGGTTATGTGGAAAATGATTCCGGAAATGGCCAGTTTAGCTGCACATCGTTCAGTCGCATTAGAAGCGACAAGATTCATCGATTATGTCAAAATTATGGACTGCAATTTCAGAAAAAGTGGCGTATTATGTTACGGAAGCCAATATTTTTCTTCATTTTTTTTTTTCCTGCTGTTCTTCTGACCTCTATTGTAGATGGTGCACCCGATAAAACTATGGAAAATATGAAAGATGACACCTTTGTGTCACCATAACAATCTATTTTTGTTCACATTATACAACACATCTCTTTGTTTTTTTTTCGTCTTAGATCCAAACCGTATTCTATTTTTGTCCCTATTATGCAATACAACAGCTAAACTGTTCACTATCTTTCTACAGTTGTATTTAGTTCTGGCTGTACTATGCAAGACAAAAGTTAATCTTCTGATTTTTGCTCCACAACTATTTTTAAATGTGCGGTACAACACAACTTCTAATATCTTCATTCTTGACAAAGCTCTAGAAATAGTAATATTCATTTTCATAGCTTACTATATCTTACTATATAAAGGCAGAATGTTAGATGGGCTTACGCACCAATTCTTAACCTTTTGAAAATAAAGTGCGTTTGTTCGTTCCTTTTTAAATTCGTCCACCTTTTCAATAAAGTAATATTTGTTTAGTTGTTTCTAAATTTCGACTAAATTACATATTAATTTTTTTAAAATTATATTTCTTCAAAGTTTGAATCTGATCCACCTTTTAGACATATATTCTAAACCTTCTTGTGGAAGAAAACATTTGTTCATGTGTTTAGTGTGTAACTTCTGTTGTTTATACCTTCTATCCGTAATTGTTATTTCTTCAGATCCTTTCTCCGTAACCACAATTAATGTGTCGTTTTCTCAGTCACTTCTTTCATTTATACCTTGTCTCCGTAATGATTGTTACTCACATCCGTTCTCCGTAATACCATTAGTATGTCGTAATCTCTCTTCTGTTTATACGCTCTCTCTCTCTCTCTCTCTCTCTCTCTCTCTCTCTCTCTCTCTCTCTCTCTCTCTCTCTCTCTCTCTCTCTCTCTCTATTCATACAATCGTAAACTTTTCGATTACTTTATGAGTTCTGATTATCTGCCCCCCTAATTTGATTATTTTTCCGAACAAATGGTATAATATTGAATGTAGGTTTAATGATGATGATAGTGTTTTTCAACATATTTTGTTTCATGGTGATACTTAGTTTGTATTTTTCAACATACTTTATTTCATGTTTATAATTAGATACTGTGAATGTGAGTATGCTATTATTTTACCTTTATAACGTTGAATTCCTTGAATTGATGGGTAAAATGTATGTGACAATAAATGAAATCAGTATAAAAGATGAGAGAAAGGAAGGGCAGAATGTCAGACGGGCCTGCGTGCCCAATTCTCAACCCTTTGAAAATAAAGTTCGTTCGTTCGTTCGTTCGTTCGTTCTCTCTCTCTCTCTCTCTCTCTCTCTCTCTCTCTCTCTCTCTCTCTCTCTCTCTTCTGATTACACGCTATCTCTATAACCGCTGTTGTTCTTACCAGTTCTCCGTAATTACCGTTGTTCATATCATTTCTCCGTAATTACCATTATTCTATCGTTTTCTCTGTAATTTCTTTTATTTATACATTGTCTCCGTCCCGACTGGCAGAGTGGTTAGACCGCTGATCTCTCGCGGTAAAGGTACCGGGTTCGATTCGCTATATCGACACTTTACAATCTACTCAGCTGTAAATGGGTAACTGACTTTGTTCTTGAGTTAGGGTAGGAAAAGGCAGCGAGGAAGGGAGCTGGTGACCCCCACCTCTCGATGCTGGAACTAGTATAGTGAAGTCTCTAACACTACACTCCCCTGCGGCAATATCTGCTTTGGGACTACCTTGACCTTTTAATATCGAAGATAGAACTTGAAGAATTGAATAAAAGCCAATGGGGTACTGGGACTTACAGAAGTTGAGAAACAGTTACTTTCAAGTTGACAAGAAAAGTTGGACATATAATAAAATCTTAAAAGTTCTAATAAAAACAACCCTGTCTCCGTAACTGCAAATATCCTGCCGTTTTCTCTGGAACGTTTTCACCTGCCCGTCTCCAACAGTCTTTTTGTCACCCTCTTTCATTGCCGACCTTAAACCTATTTCACCCAATCGGGTCCCGGGCACACTGGACCCGTACTCGAGTTCCCACCTCCAGCTTTGAAAAAAAAAAAATAACGAATGAAAATTATTTTCAAATTCGATAGCAGACATACATGCTATTACAACGTAATAAAAATAAAACCATATTTTATACGTATCAGCTATATTTTGACATTAAACGTGTTACAACAAAACTATTTTCGTAAGCTCAGGTGCCCCACCAGAGTAGTCAAAATCTGGCCGAGCAATCACTAAGGCCACCTTGCGTTCTTTTGTGCAGTAAATTCTGTTACCGGCGGAAAATAAATAGAAAAGCGACACGTATTTACATTACGAGTAGTTAGATTCTGACACCATTGTCAGGCTATTCAATCATTCAATATTCTTTTCCTCCCCAAAGCGCATAGGCCTTCAACAAACACGTGCCATGTCCTCCTGTCGCGTGCAATCAGCTCTAGTTCTTTCCTTCTTCTTCCTCGTTCGCCTTCAGACTTCCACATTTATGACTCTAATAAAGGCAGTAGTCAACTCAAGGTTCCCGACATCTCCAAACAGTTTTTCGACGCCTTCCTTATCATTTCACTTATGCCACCAGTTCATTTCTCCATGCGTGATTAGGTCTACCTCTGCCTCACTTGTAGGGCAGAAATATAAAGAGATAGTAATACCTATTTCTTTACTCTGAAGAAGCAAACATTTCGTTCCAGTTAGTAATCAGACCTAAAGTTCTTCATTATTTGGACATGCGCCCTAATATAACCGACTAAGTTGAACGGGATGCGCCGCGCCAACACGAGGCAACATTTTATTTAAAAAAAATAATTCTTTTATTATACGAATTCAGCCAAAGGCACCTCGCTTAAAAATTCGAGTCAGAGAAACATAAGTTGAGAATCACCGCCCCAAGTGATTATCAGTTACCTGTTTAAACGATTTTAAATATATAATTGTAGCCACAGGCGTTGAACTCTATAACTTTCCAAATAGAAAATTTGAAACGTTATGTAATTGCTATATTCAGCGCGTGATACTTCAAGTGTGTCTTGTTTGTATTTATTGGTCCATGAGAGAACGAGTTTTAAAATAAAAAGCATGGATGTAGAACGAATTGTTTATTAATTATGCATGCGTAATATGTTGATAGTTGAAGCAATCTCCCAATATAAACTGTTGGCAAAATCAATGTTCCATTAAATATTGATTCACCTTAAACGCCAAGGCATGTCGTAATGCCTGAGCCAAGGTTTGATATAGAGTTGTTTTTTTTTTAAGTCGGGGGGGGGGGGGGGGGGGGGAGAAAAGGGGGGGGGGGGGGTGTATGCCGTGTTAAAAAAAAAAAAGATGGAGGAGCCGGTAGATTATTTCTGAAAGTTCATTACGGAAAATCCTTCCACGTTGTTTCTGTCGGGGGTGGAGGTAATAACATAGAGTGCCCTCTATGTCAGTGCTATATGTGGAAAAGAGCAAACAGTTGATATTTCCGTGGGAAACTTCAGCTCAATAATAAATGGAAACAAGGACAAATGCGCGCCTAGGAAATTACTGGCTTAGAAAAGTTGGTCTCAGAGGAAACTTACTCCCCCATGAAGCTCGTTTCCCGATGAATATTACTCGTTGAAAGATGCTACAAGTCCTGGATACTAATTGGCCATTGAGACTTAATCGTCGAGGATCCTGTAGCGCAAAAGAAACTTGCTCGCCAAAGAAACTTGTTCGCCAAAAACAAAACATAAAAAAAAAAAAAAAAAAAAAACTTGCTCGCCAAAACATACAAAAAAACTTGCTCACCAAATAAACTGACTCGCCAAGGAAGCTTGCTTGTCGAAGAAACTTACTGATCAATGAAACTTGCACGCCAAAGAAATTAGCTCGCCAAAGTGTAGCGAGATCAGTTATACAATCGCCAAATACAGTAATATTTAACCTCTACGCCAAGTAAATTTACCACCCCGCCCGTGTTTGCCCAAAGTCATCACCCACGCCTGCGATTCGCGCTGGATTTGAAAAAGCATTAACGCCAAAGTGAATGATTCCAAAACCACTAGCTTTTTCGTTGCTCTGTCCAAAGACTTAAAATAACATAACACGTGTTTCGTTCCCCAAAAGAGTGATAGAAAAAAAGGAGGAGTGAAGGAGAGAGGGAGGAATGAAACCTTGACTAAAGCGTTTTAAAAAAATCTATTAATAGCACACAATGCGACAGTTGACGTTAAGGACTTCCTTATGGTAACACAAAACGAAAACGAGAGGCTGGCGTTTGAAAATCAACTAGTGCCTTAGAAACCGTTGTTAGGGCTCATTTTTTTTCCTTACCGTTAAGGTTTGAATAAAGTATTTGGATATTTGCTAATGCACGCGATGATACCCCATGTCGGAACCAACCGCCTTGGTCCCTCTCCGTCTTGGAAATTAAATCTAACATAAACACGGTTGGCGACCGGCCAAAAGCGTGTTTCATTTTCTTAGAATAAGCGAGAGAGAGAAAAAATAAGGGGAGGGATTAACATGGAGGAAAACCTAAGCTAGCGTATGCATTGTGAAAGTGAAACTAGGTAACCAAATTGGGAAGGGTAGCGAAAACGAAGGCAAAAGAAACATAGATGAAGTATCGTATTCTAATTAAATAATAAAGGAAAAGAAAGGACAGTTGACAACTGAAATGATAATACTTGGTTATTAGGAATATCATATTACTCATTATGATATAGTATCTTACCGTAGAGAAAAAGTAGGTTATTTGAAAAACTGAAGGGGAAAAATACAAAGATGAAAACTATGATAAAGAGAGAAATAAAAACCTAAGGGCTAGATGACAGACAGTCGTCTGGTTATTAATTGCTTTTCCCCATTAAAATCGTTTAGATATTAACAAAAATATCGTTGAAAATAAAAATGTAAGACAGAAAGACAAACACAGTGATATCCCCACACAACTTTGAAAATCTGGGGATGTTACATTTTTTGAACGTGTATTTTTGAAAAGAGAGTCAAGTCGGCTTACCCTGATCTGATTGGTTTAGGGGAGCATAACTAACGAGGGGATATAACGAACGTTTTGCTAACGCTTAGTTGCCACTTGAAGATAAAATTTAAAAAGTAAGGTTATCATCAGACACAAGGAATTCATAATCCATTGCCTTTGCTGTTCTGGCCAGTGGCGATCTCAGCTTGACCCATTGATCGCCGGTTAACTTTATATTTTTGAAATATTTCATTGATTGCGGTAAGATAAACATTATTATTGATATGTATATGTATTATTGATGTGTAGAGGCTAACATAGATAGGCGCCCAACCAAAAATTTGTGTTGTGCTACATTTGCCATTGTGGAAGCTTGCAACTTCTTAGTAAAAGCCAGGCATGCCTAAGTAGAATTATGGAGCCAATGAAAGTACATATGGTTTGAAAATTGATATATACTATTATGACTGTAAGACCAGCAAACCACTGGCCGTCTTTGGCAAGTCACAGTGTTTCACATGACTTGGTAAAATAAATATAATTTCCTATGAAAGGAATGTATCGAACTGATGATATTGAAGATTACCTGAGTATGAAGCTGTCACAAAATAAGATAGGGACGATAGCTATTTGTTTAGCACAGGAAGCTGATCTTAAACTGTTTAATGATGTGTAATTGTTAGTTGTGGAGAGATTTATGTATAAAGTACTTAGGAGGCCTTAATCCTCTTATTGCAGGGTTGCATCCTATAACACTCAGTGTGCTACAAAGTAATACTGGAGCTGCAGAGTTCGAGGCAACAGTGTTTATTTGCCTATATTCTGAAGCAAGAGTGCTGAAGCAGTCTCCAAATCTCACACGGGCTTAATGAGTGTTCATTTAACATTAACTCTCCACTATTGCAATAAAACAGTTTTAGAAAGTGATGAGAAAAGTCGTTCCTCATAATCGTGACCAGTCATAGGATCTAGTGCTTCATCAGGGAATTCCATGTTATAAACATTTACAGCTTGACATTTAAAGACAAGTTGTCCTTTAGACTTAATTAAAACTGTAAATATATTTCCATTCCATTTTGAGTTTTAAACATTCCTGTACCAAAAAAAGATTTGAGGTGCAGGAAATTAAAAATTGTAACATACTATTCTAACTTTAACCACTGACTTGTTTAATCCCTTTTCAATGAGTTAAGTTGTGTTTGTTGTCATACACTCACCATTACATTTTGCATTACCCTAGACATCAAGCCATATAAACAAACAGACACCAGAATAAAATAGACTCAAAATATATCGCAGATTGAGGTCGTAGGGTGGTAGCAGTCAGGTCCCCTGAGAACATCATCATCAACTATTAGACTCATGGACTTGTATAGCTGACCTCAATCTGTAGACAAGTAATATTTATCTCTTTTAACATCAAAACCCACCACACAAAGAAATTAGCTCACCAAAGAAACTTGCACGCCAAAGAAAAAAATGCTCGCCAAAGAAACTTGCACGCCAAAGAAACTTGCACGCCAAAGAAATTAGCTCGCCAAAGAAACTTGCACGCCAGAGAAAATTGCTCGGCAAAGAGGCTTGCACGTCAAAGACACTTGCTCACCAAGGAAACTTGCTCAATAATGAAACTTGATCGCCAAAAACTTGCTCGCGTAATTCCTTCAATTCTTCTGATGTCATCACTTCTTATTCTATCTCTCGTGGTGATATTAATGGCTCTTCTCAAACATATCATCTTGTACGACGTGATTTTCCTCACCTGCGCCTTAGATAGGGACCATCTTTGACACTGTTGGCAAAGAGTTGGTAAAAATATATTGTTTATCAATTATTATATAGTTTCCATGCTGATATTCGGATGTTTAAATATTGATGATAATTTGTAAGTCACGCCAGTGGCTTTTTGGCATCTTGTTTCTATTTCTCTCTCGAGTCTTCCATTTTCTGTGAAGATGCCTCCCAGGTACTTAAATTCTTAAGTATTTAAAAATAATGAAAGTCAGTGTCTTTCTGTGTTTGTTGTTTTCCATGATTCAGAGTTATACAATAGGATTAATTTATAATCAGTGATGTGTGAAGCTGTCTTTGGTTGCAATCAACAGTAAGATTGGATGACGTGCTTTATTAATTTTTGCTTATAGCTCTTTAATTTGCAGCCAGTGTTATAAACAAATTTCTTGATTATACTCAGGGATATAAAGAAAAAACTTTAGCTTACCAACTATTGTTGATGGTGCAAACGACTGGAGAACGGCAATATAATTATGTGGGCGAGGAACATACCCCGACAGTACATGAAAGTCTCTGAAACGACCTGATCTCGTGTTGCCCTTCTCGTCGTCACTCAAGATTATAAAAATGGCGCTGACAGTGACATCTGAATCAAGATTAGATGAACAGCATGCTTTCAAAATGGCCAAATACAATGATTTGGTCACGGAATTAAGACATGAGAGGTTCACAGCAAGAGCCATATCTGTAGAAGTAGCTGCCTCGGTTATACTATCCAGCGTTGCCACTCTCTAATTTGGAGAAAAAAAACTAGATATCGGCGACTTTGGCTACTGTAGGCGATTTTTTGGGCGACTTGTGGGCTATTTTGGCCGATTTTGGGATACTGTGGGCGAAGTCTAGGTGGCGTTCTTCAACTAATGACGGAAAATGACACCTAGACGAGACACACACAAAAAAACAAACCTAGATCTAGGTGAATCCACCTAGAATTGGCAACGCTGCTACTATCCACTGAAACAAATGGGCCTAAAGGTCATTCAAGGACACAGACAATCAAAAGACTTGGCAAAATCGTCGGAAACATCTCGTGCTGTCTGTGCAACAACCGCAGCGGGTTTTGGAGTTCAGGATTGTAACTTTATGTAACATCTCCTCTTTCCTAACTACGTCAAAGGAGCAGAATGGATAAGACCAGTAGTGAAGAGCCAGTTTGGTAATTGCGACTAATGTGAAGTGGGTTCAACTTCCAGTGCAGGCAGCGCAGGAACAACAGGAGAATGACGCTTATGAATCATGACATAAATGGGCCCTCCCCTACCCTCCCCTGCACACGAGTGTCAAGAAAATACAAAAGGTCCACAACTCTTATCTTACGGAGAAGCACCTCAGTAGATCAGATTACTCCTTATTATAATGCTATGTATAGAGTTTCCTAATACGTAGATGTCCTGTTTGTATTCAGTGGTATGTGTAGATTTTTCACTTGTGCTCAGCAAGTGGTACGTGTAGATTTTTCGCTGGTATTTAATAGTATGTGTAGATATTTCATCGATCCAGGAGCCCACTTGAGAGACGGAGAATAAGATCATGTGCCCTGCCAAGCACGTCGTAAAAGGCCACTAAGGAGAATTGAACATTAAGCTAACTACTTTGTCATACAAACAAACCGCTACGTAAATTGTTACTGCAAAAATATTTTCGACATGCTGTGGCACAAACTTCATGTAAAGAAGCTAACTTCACTTATGGCCCCTGGCTCCTTAGGGAACGAAACAGGAAAAGATTATGTCTTTTTTTGTGTAGTAAATGGTATATGTAGATATATTTTATAATCTACTGGTACTTAAAACAAGTCAAGAGGTTCAAATACCTCGGCACGTTAATAACATCGAATGAAAGATGCATCTACGAAATGAAGAGTATGAAAGCCCAGGCAAAAGCAGCATTCTGTAAGATGAAAACTATTTTATGCTACATGTCAATGGAAGTAAAAAAGAGAGGTTTTCATTGTCATGTAGAACCAATGCTGACATACGGAAGTGAGTCATGGGCAATTGGTAAGCAAGTAAGAAAAGCACTAGAGACCACAGAGATGTGATTTTACAGAAGAATGTTAAAAATAACATGGACAGCTAAAATGAGTAATAAGGATGTATTCAAAGAGGCCAAAGCGGAAAGGAAGCTTATTCCTCAAGTTAGAAAGAAGTAATCCATGTTCTTCAGGCATGTTGTGAGATGTAGGAAACTGGAGTATGTCACGACAACAGGAAAGATAGAAGGAACAAGAAATAGAGGACAACAAAGTGAGAAGGTTCTGAACAGTTTGACGTCGTGGCATGGACAGAAATCAACAACAGAATTCATCAATAGTACTGTTGACAGGAAGTTGTGGAGAGACATGATTACCTACGCCGCCAGGCAAGGTAATTGAAGAAGAAGAATGGTACTCTGGAAAGAAATACGTATTGGGATTCAATGACTTTGTTTGTCATACACTTTTTTTGGCTTAAAATAAAAAATAGTTTATAAAAGTACCAACAGGCAATTACGCTTTCAGAAACGTTACTTGAAAAAGTAACTTGATTGCCAGAGAATGCTTGACAATTCAATTCATTCTCAACTCCGAAGTTTCATAGCATGATTTGACATGCTCCCGCTACTTTTTCCTGGTTGGCTTTTATACTTTACCAGTCTGGCAAGTTAATGGATTGACGGCTGCCGGATTGAGTGTGACCTTTCATTTTGGTCAATGCGTTCTAAGGCTTCTGGCTATGGGAGAGAGGAGTCATTTGGCTTCGTTTGCAGGGAAGAAAGGGCATGAAAATGCACTCACGAGTTGGCTACACTCACTTTAAAAACCTGACACACAAAAAACATTACAGGGCCACGAGTTTTATTTTTAGATCAACAAAGGATACGTTCAGAGAAATTGGCATTAAGTATCTGTCTGTCTGTCTGTCTGTCTGTCTGTCTGTCTGTCTGTCTGTCTGTCTGTCTGTCTGTCTGTCTGTCTATCTATCTATCTATCTATCTATCTATCTATCTATCTATCTATCTATCTATCTATCTGTCTGTCTGTCTGTCTGTCTTCCTGCCTGCATGTCTGTCTTCCTGTCTGTCTGTTTTTCTGCCTGCATGTCTGTCTTCATGTCTGTCTGTTTGTCTTTCTGTATGCATGTCTGTCTTCCTGTATGTCTGTCTTCCTACCTGCATGTCAGTATGTCTGTCTTCCTGTCCACCTATCTGTCTAAATCTAATTTCCTACCTACCTATAACCTGCCTGCCTACCGCACACACCTCTTTTGTTATCTAGGGAGGAGGGAGGTATGTGAGGAGGCAAAGAAATAAAATACCTACTGCACCTTCAGGAGTGTAAGTGACGAACAATGTGATGTTATACATCAGGCTGGCTAAAAACTAGACAACATAGCTAGGCGGGGTTGTCACACGGAAGGTCCTGGGTTCGAGTCCTGGGTAAGCCACTCACGTCTGTTGTTTTTCTGTTGTCTAGTGTTCTACTTCTTTATTTCCTACGAGTGCCTGATAACATACCTTTATGTTTGTCTCATATTTATTTAATGAATACCTGACTTTGCTGTTAGGTCTGATCTCGTTAAAGGCTGCCAGGAGGAGAACTGGTTACATCACCTCTCGAAGCTCAACATAGTATTGAGAAGTCTATAACATTTCACTCCACTACGGCAGTATCTGCTACGAGACTACATTTTTTACCCATTTATGACAGTCTGAGGCTTTCTGATTGTTGTTTTTGTTGTTCTCCATGTTTCAGAGCCATACAATAGGACTGACTTCACATTTGAATTGAAGTTCTGATTTTTGTGTTGGACTTGACTTCTTTTTATCTCCATATATTTCCCGCCTTTGAATTCTTATTTTGATATCATTGTCTGTTCCTCCAACTGTCTATATTACAGCCAAGGTATACGTATGATTCTACATCTTGTAGTGATGTTTCTTCAAGTGCAGTTTTGTCATCATTACCTACATTTACTCTCATCATCTTTGTTTTCTCCCTGTATATTTTCAGACCTACTAGCTGTGACCTCTCATCAAGTATTTGCGTGTTGTCTTGCATATGATTACAGTTATGTACAGAAGAGCCAGTTCGTTGGCAACATTGTTAACTGTGAGTTAACTAGGGCAGACAGAAAAATCTTTTAATTAAAATAGTGTGTCATCAAACTGGCTTTTACAAAGATCTTCCCTTTCATGTGCTGCATCCCAGCACGAGACTGGGCCCAACCTTTGCAGTACTCAAATAAAAGCGTTTCCATTTTATCCCCCCCCCCAACCCACACACACACACACGCATGCACACACACAGTTGATTCAACTAGCTAAACGTATGTCTTTGTCTCATCAGACTCTTGTCACGATGGTGATAACTTGTTACTGTTTTTTTAAATCTAATTTTACACAGTGCAGTTTATTTAGTCTGATTTTTTTTCTTGTTTTAAGTTGTATATTACATTATTTTAAAAAGAAATATTTAGTTACAAATAATTTAAACCAGTTAAAAGATTATAACAATTAGCCGATATTTCAGCTGAGATTATGATATTAATATAAGTCGCCCACGAGGGAGTTTTTAACTATTACGGATAAAAGTTAACTACAGCGAACAAAAGTTAACTTGTGCGGATAAAAGTTTACTGTTGCGCATACAAGTAGTAACATCATATATGAAAGAAGCGAGCGTTATGTCACATTTTTCCAAACCCCCTTCCCCCTCTCGTCACACAACGTCAAAAAATGTTGACCCCCCCCACTGCGTGACGTCATATGTGGACGACCCCTACGTGAAAAAAAAATGAGGAAGAAATGTAAAGACCTTGAGCTGATGGCACAGGAAGGCTTGGCACAAGTTTGTTGAAGACATATGCTCATTGGAGAACTGAAGAGTGATGGATGAACGAGTTTATCCATATATATGTCTGTCTATCAGTTAGTCTTGTCCATCAATCTACGTGTTTGTCTATTAAACTGTATTCTTTCTATTTTCCTTACTGTATACATACATGTCTATAAGTCTGTCTATGAATCTGTCTTGTCCGTATTTCTTCATTGCTATCTGTTTGTCTGCCCATCGGTCAATCGTTCTATCTTAGTCCCAGCCATACCCTCTAAGGGCCTATTAAAGCGAGAAACCTACAATTTCAAAGTTGTGTTTGGCGGCTCCCAGTATAAATTGAACAACGTACATAGCTGGCGCCAACGATCAAATCGATGTTCTATCCCTGTCCACAAAAAGCTCGTGGTATTTGTTGCCAGACTAGATTTAATTATTGTGTCGGAATAGCCCAACAGTGGTTTGTTAATATCGATTACGCTCAATTTTGTATATCGAATTTGTCAGCGCTACTTTTTTTGCGTTTATTTTTGCTACTTTATTTCATTTCTGATCTCAGCTAATGTAGCTTCTGGGCCTCGTTTTGAAATGTATTCAGCATTCGTGAAACGCTAGGAATTCTGGGATAATTTCAGCGACTCCAATATTATTAGTGATTGTTACGAGAGCGACACGTGCGTCCGACTGGCCAAGCGGTGAGAGCGCTTTCTTCTAGAGGTACTGATACCGGGTTCCGGGAGCGAAACCTGGTAGCGTGACGCTATCGTAAAACCAGCTATAAATGGGTGCCTGACTATGCTGTTGCGTTAGGGAAGGCAAAGGTAGCGAGGAAGACACATGGTCACCCCCGCCCCATTAAATAAGCTGGACCTGGTATGATGAAGTCTCTAACACGTCACTCCCCTACGGCAGTATGTACAACGAGACTTTAAAAATGGAATAGAACTGTTTAGAGGAGGGATGGAAAGGACGTCAAAATCATCCATTTCGGCCTAGGACCTTTCTTCTTTTTTTCCTTTTCTTTCGCCTTTAAAGTTCTGATTGGTCCGGAGTCTACATTGTCTTGTACATCCTAGGGCAAGGGTCGACATAATGAAAGATTCCGATCTGCCGTTAGATCACATGGATGATTTGGTAGATCTCTAGCTGAACAATAGGGAGAAGAAAACGGATTTGAAAGATAGAGAAATGTTGAAGTAACCCTCTCCTGCTGGCATTTAAAATAGCGGTATCACCAGGATTAAATATATATTTTTGTCGCATTCCCAGTAAAAAAACTCACGAGCTACCTTACAAAAATTCGCTCTAATTAGGACCTGCATGTGATAGGAACACGATCTTTTCTTTGATGTAAAGTTAACAGTCTGTTAAATATAATTTGCTTTGAATTTTGCATGTGATCTACTGGTTGTTGTTGTTGTTGTTATTTAACTAAGGCTGCTGAGCTTTTCGCTCTTTTGCAGCCAATATCAAGTTGAAGAGTCCTTGGCATTATCTACCCTGTCTTGGCATTATCTACCCTGTAGATCTAGGCTTTTCTTGTGGCTTTTCTGCCATTCCTAAACATGTTGCGATGAAATCATGAGCTCCAGTTTCTCCAGCTTGGCTTGCATCTAAATGATCATCACATCTGGTCCAAAGCTAGGAGGAAGAAGCGCGTGGCATACTGTGCGCTCCTCGCCATCCAAGGGGGGCTCTCCAAATATGCAGAGCTAAGATACTGTGTGCTCTGATTCTGGGCTCTCCTAAGAAATCGTCACGTCCTACACAGAGCCATTTCTCAGCTTCCCCTGCCTAGCATGAGGTCCGTAATGATCATGCATCCAACCAGGTACAAGCCAATGAATTACGTCTAGGGCTGAAGTGACTCCAAACTTAGTGTGCAATGCTGAGTTCTCAATATGCTTCACCACAGGGAGAATCCCTGAGAGTGTGTGGATGATTTCAAGAGATAGTGAGGGTGTAATTAGCCTCATAGACAGAAGTTCACATCCACATCTGTATACTATAGCATTGTGCATAGCTGGTGGTCATATAAGACTCCAGATATGCCTCCATGCATGTAACCTTCGCTGTCGACCGGTTGCTGACCTCCTAAGCTGTCTATCAGGTAGTAGGACGCACCGATAAAGGCTAGTCCTGAAAAAGGACTGCTAGCACACAATCGGAACAGTCGACAAATAATCAGAAGTGGCATCATCCGGCGTTGTTCTTTTGTGCATCACCATCATCATCACCGTCATCGTCAGCATCATCATCGCTAGCATAATTATCAACATCATCATCCCCATCATCATCGTCGTCGTCATCATTATAATTATCATCATTATCATCATTATAATTATCATCATCATTATTATCGTCATCATAACTATCATTATAATCGTTATCATTATCATCATTATCATCATTATCATGACCATCATCATAACTATCATCATTATAATTATCATTGTCATAATTATCATCATTATCATAAATGGCATCGTCATCATCATCACCATTATCATCATTATTATCATCATTATTATCATCATTATCATCATTATTATCATCATTATCACCATTATCACCATCACCACCATCATCATCATTATCATCATTATCATCATCATTATCGTCATTATTATCATCATTATCATTATCATTATTATCGCCATTATCATCATTATCATCATTATCATCACTATCATCACTATCATCATCATCATCATTATCATCATTATCATCACCATTATCATCATCACTATCATCATCACTATCATCACCATTATCATCATCATTATCATCACCATTATCATCATCACTATCATCACCATTATCATCATAATTATCATCACCATTATCATTATCATCATCATCATCATCATCATTATCATCTTTATCATTATTATCATTATTATCATCATTATCATCATCATTATCATCATCATCAAAATCATCCTCATTATCATTATCATCATAAATGTCATCATCGCCGCAATAATAAAAGTCATCATCATCGTCATCGTCAACATCGTCGTCGTCATCATCATCATCTCCTTTTTCTATCACGTGTTGCCAACTTAGCAACCCTTGAGAAGCGCAGCACTGGATGACATTTTGGAAAGAGCCCTCCATATACTTGTTAAAACTTAATTTCTATTCCCAAAAAAAATAATTTAAAAATGTCATTGGAATCTCACCTTCCTAATAACGTTTTTGTGACATCTGAGAGGTACAAGTGTACAATAATCTTTTTTGAACATTATTCAGTGTTATTCAGCGAAATTTGTATACAATTGTTGGTACAAAATGAGAGCCGCATAAGCATTGGCGTACTAAGAAGGGGGGGGGGGTGCGATGGGGGTGGTCCGCCCCGGGTGACAGTCAAGAGAGGGTGCCATCGGACACTAATAATATAGTATTTAGTTAAAATGCCACTTACTAGTGTGTTTATTTATTGGTTCTGGATGTGTCATAGGTAACATCCGCCCCGGGTGCCAAGTACTTTAGTGACACCTCTGCGCATAAGAGTCTATCGCGAGCTGCAATTTATCCATCCTGGCTACATATTCTTTGCCACTACAGCTGGCTTTACCATTAGACGAACTAGGCAGTCGCCCAAGGCAGCAAATTTTGGGGGACGACTATATCGAGCGAAGTAAAACATTGATATAACGAAGGAAAAAAAACGTAATTCCAATGGAAAAAAAAAAAAAACATCTTATTTTCTGTGGCCCTTTTACGCCATTGTAAATAACCGTGCATAGGTATGTTTGTATTAGCATATTTAGCCATTAAAAATAAGTGAACATTGGCAACTCAAATGTAGCGTTTATAATTACTAAGACCTGAGAATAACAACTAGTTTGTATCAACCAGCACAAGGCCGATTTTACGGTTTTTCAGAAGCGCGCGTACACACACATATTTATATATGAATGTTTGCCTAGGGTGGGCACTTACCCTAGAGCCGACCCTGTTTGTCCCTTAACCCTATAACACTCACACGACCCATTTTGTTTTACCGTACCGTGTTATAAATTCACGCTCATCAGCCGTCGAAACATGCGCACAAAATGAATTACATTTTGAGAAGGTTTTCTGGGGCAGGCAAACGATTTGGTTTTCCCAAATGTCCTGACAAAATGACATCGATCGCCTAAATATAATTAAAAGCAAATCTAAAAACAGGAATTTAACACTGCGCTGTTTTAGATTAGGCCTGTTATTTGAAATAGCCTGGCATCAAGACAATTAACACAATGTCATCATCAGGATAATTAATGTGATGTCTATATCAGCACCACTAGTATGATATCACCATAGGATAATTAATGTGATGTCTATATCAGCACCATTTGTATGATATCACCATCAGGATAATTAATGTGATGTCTATATCAGCACCACTAGTATGATATCACCATCAGGATCATTAATGTGATGTCTATATCAGCATCATTAGTATGATATCACCATCAGGATCATTAATGTGATGTCTATATCAGTTTCATTAGTATGATATCACCATCAGGATCATTAATGTGATGTCTATATCAGCATCATTAGTATGATATCACCATCAGGATCATTAATGTGATGTCTATATCAGCTTCATTAGTATGATATCACCATCAGGACCATTAATATGATGTCAATATCAAGACTGTTAGTATCATGTCATTGATAGTGCCATTAATGTGATGTCAGTATCAGCCCCATTAGTACGATATCACCATGTGATGTCACCTCAAGTGCATTAATGCGATGTCCTCGCAAGCTCATTACGTCACAACGAAGACCATTAGTGTTAAGTCACCATTAGTATAATGACAGTAAGCATCACCCGAGAAAGGGACATGATCTACCTGAACCAAAACTTATTTTGCTTCCAATCTGACATCACCATAGGAATCTTATTCATAAGGGAGTTATTGTCTAAATTCTCTCTCGGAAATAATGGAGGAAGACCTGCCAAAACTGATACCTCATCTTGTGCTGAGAAAGAACCAGGATTTGGAGCACAGGAACCTGGGCAAGAAGAAAGCTTAATTCATTTGGGATGGAATTAACTGACATCGCCTGATACGATAAACCAATTAAAAGTGTGTTCTTTAAATGGAACAAAAATAGGATTTAACCTTGTAAATTAATCAGAAGAGATGCCGTAAAACCTTAAAAGGATGCACAACAAGATCTTCCAAACAGGACATCACGTGACATGTACTTGATGTCGTCGCCAAAAAAACGTAAAGGCAGCGCTAGAAATGCAGCTTCGAATAGTTAGACCCGCTTGTTTCAAAAGCGCGTTAGATAACAAACATGTGTGACAATTATGAACTGTTATTGGAATTACGATTAAGTTAGAACAAAAGGTAACAGAATAATGTTAGAAAATACAATTAGAAAAATTATTAAACAATAAAAATAATAGAAAAAAAAAATGAATAAGCTTAATACACGTATCGTGATAACAATGGATGTTTAAAAAAAAATTAAAGATACTTTAAAACGCAGTAAAGATAACAATGGATGTTTGAAAAAAATAAGGATAAGTTTAAAATACGATAAAGAGAACAATGGATGTTTCATTTAAAAACAATAAGTGTAAAACACGATAAGATAACAATGGATGTTTTAAAAAAAAAATTAAGAATAACCTTAAAACAAGAAAAAGATAACAATGGATATTTTTAAAAAATACGTATGAAACACGAGAAATCGATGTTAAAAAAATAAATAAAAATGAATAACTTTAAACACGATAACAATAACCATCGTTATTATTATTATCATGTCACTTTTCGCCCCCTATGTAGCATGACACCATTGTTGCAGCAGATCCCCTTTTAGAAAGCCTGCACCTAAGTAGTCACGTGCTCTATCAGCAGTGATTTATGTAACAATTTCTTTTGCATGATGAGATAGCACTAAATGTTTGCAGTTCAAGAATATTTCGGACAAAAAGGTTAAAACAAAGATGGTGGATGTTAGACAATTAAAGAACAGTTATAATTAAACAAACAAGACGACAAAGATTGAAGCAAACAATGGTACGAGATTCTTCTTCTTCTTCTTAGATCCTTAACCACCGACCGTCGAAGCAGTCAGTGGCCATCACGCCTAGTGGCGTCTTGTAGGGCAACAACAGATTGATTCCACTTTGCTCGATCGGTGGCCATCCTTCGTACAGTGCCCCAACTCTGGTTCATTCTTTGCATCTCAGCCTCCACAGTCCTCCGCCAGGTTGTTTTTGGTCGGCCTCTCTTTCGTTTTCCTTCAGGGGTCCAAAGCATAGCTGTTCTTGTGATGGCATCGGGGTCTCTTCTGAGGACATGGCCAACCCAACTCCAGCGTCTGCCAGCTATGATGGTGTGCATGTCCTCTTGCTTGCTCCGAGTAAGCAGATCTTGGCTGGTGATGGTATTCGGTCAAAAGATTCAGTGAATTTTTCTTAGACATGTTGTGTGAAAAGAGGACAATTTCGACATTTCCTTCTCTGTAACTCTCCAGCATTCCGCACCATAGAGAAGCACAGAGAGCACACAGCTCTGACATAATTTTAATTTTGTGCTTGTGCTGTATTGAGAGGACTTCCAGATGTTGTTTAATCTAAAAAAAAAGGCTGTTCTTGCTTTATTCATTCTGATGTTGATGTCTTTGCCTGCCCCGCCGTCTGGTGGTACGAGATTAGAGCAGCACTATTTAGTTTCCTGGGTGAGGGCAGGGAGGTATCTTAGGAGGTAATGAATGATTAAGACTACTGCACAGTCAGGCATGTCTCACAAGGCAACTAATTTGAGGCTGTGAATGGAGTTGCCATTCTCATCATGTAAAACCAATTGGTTCAGACACTACTGCTGCACGAGTTTGTGCTTTGGCGAAGGTTTTCTTCAATGCAGTCATCTACAGTTGGAGCTCAACGCTTCAGAAGGAACCAAAAATGGCGTTGATAATGATGAGGAGGTTCAAGAACCACAATGTGAGATGTAGAAAAGACCTGACTGAACAGTTTGGTCTTCATCAACTCATTTGAGAGAGAAACTATATACCAGAGAAGCTTGAGACAGACTGCCAGCTATATGAGAGGCCCAGGAAGGTGAGGGGGTCTGCATTAGGGTGGATGGATAAGGGAAAAAAATCGAAAAAGGTGATTCGTCTTACTAGAAAGAAAGGCAAAGAAAACAGCCAACGTTGCGGTCACAAGGCCTTCGTCAGGGACAGGAAAGAATGTGAGAGCTGAGTAGGAAGTATGCATAGGCTATGTTCTTTGTCTTTTGTCTTTGTAAGACGTATCGCCTTTTTTTCGAATTTTTGTGTGTTTTGTTTTATATCCATCTACCCAACTTTATGAGAGAAATAAATGTACGTAATTATATGACAGCCAATGGAGAGAAAAAAAACCGTGGAAAGAGATGATACAGGTGACGCAGGAGAGCGAATTGCAACAGGGTGTAGAGATATTATAGGAACATCGCAGGGTATACTCCATAAACACTACAGACATTAAGCAATGTCACAACAAACGACAAAAAAAAAATGTCAGCCTGGAAGAACCAACATAGAAAAAAACATCCAATATATAAATATGCTATATAGAACAAACGGTGTATCCCATGCAAAAGTCAAACACCAGTTTTACTTTGCATAGAGAAAAAAAAATCAAATAAAATCAAGGAGATAGCTGAACGCCTATTCTCCACAGGGATATAAGAAGCCAATAAGAAAACAGTAAAGAAAAACCAGCTAGTCGGCATGAATTAAGAAAGTTATGGATAGAAAAAAGACAAGAAAGGTTAATGAGAAATTTTTTTAAAAGGCGTGAAAAAACAGAACGCGCGTCGAACAAAGACAATTTTATGATGTATTCAGCAACAAAGTGATCGAAATCCCAACACAAAAAGTTTGATCTAAAGATCGGCGAACCGCGAACCCTGATTCTAATTAAACATGAGTCACCGGTAATCAAAGACTCATTCATTAATCAATCAATGTGAACCGGCCTTTTATATGACGCCAGGCGGAGTCAAAGAGATTTAACCAGTGGCACTGGCTCGCGATTTGAATGGAGCCGAGCCCTGTTTGCGCTGGACAGTTGGTGGTCGATGGTTGAGAAGATAAGGGAAGCTTTCCTTAGAGAATACATCTGGGTATCAGCGACAGTTATTCTTTGAAGAGATGGAAGATTAATTTGGGAAGAGGACAGAAGTGGATCTTGGTCACTGGTCAGTTTAGCGGAGACTCACAGAATGAGAAAAAGGAAAAGGAAAGAATAAATAATTATACCGGAACGAACTGCAATAGCATTAATCGTAGAAGTAATAGTAGTAGTAGTAGTTGTTGTTGTGATAGTAGTACTACTAGTTGTAGCAGTAGTAGTAGTTGTAAAAATAGAAGTAATATTTGTAATAGTGGTAGTGGCTGAAGAAGTAAGAGGAAAAGTGGTGGCATATGAGTAATAAAAGTAGTGGTATTTATAATAGTTGTTGTTGCTGTTGTTGTACTACTAGTGGTGGTGGTAGTAGTAGTTGTCCTTTTATGTTTATCACCCCCTGTCAACGCTGATAACAAGTAATTTGTGTGGGTCGCTCGCACTTGATAACTGTATAGCACGGACAGCTGTATCTTCAGGGTGTGCACAAAATCGTGCAACATTTTAGAAGCAGTGTTTATTTCGAAGGGTTGTTACATCAGATGTTCAAAATACGTACTGCTAATGTTTATACGGCGAAGAAATCGACTTTCTTTGGACATGTTATGAGAATAAGACAGTTGGAAAACATTGTGACAACAGAAAAGATTAATGGAAACAGAGATAGGGGAAGACAAAGAGAGAAATACTGGACAGTTTTATATCATGGCACAGAAAGAAGTCAACAAACAGAATTCATCCGGAAGTTGTGAAGAGACATGATCGCCTGTACCACCAGCATGGAACTTATAGAAGAAGATTGTTTGTATGTAACTTAACTTTTTTATTTTGTCCCCACTCTTGCCAAGAAGAGTTGTGGGGAGCTGAAGTTTTCTTTCGTGAGCCAAGTATATCGCATTGGCTGGTGTGAGCCCGTGTTGTAGGATTAATGCAATGTTGCTACCCACCTCCTCATGGTCTTCTCCGTGCCTTTAACATTAGCTCTTTTACTGCTGTAGGTCGTAGTGGTAATTGATTGGGCTATATTCTCATGAGCAGACCAAACCACTTTGTTCATTGTATCTAAACTAAACCCGAGTATCAGATTGGCCAAGCAGTTAGGGCGCTTGCCTGTCGCGGCGAAGTTACCGGGGGTTCCGAGATCAAAACCTGGTTGTGTCACGCTCCAGTCTTCTTCTTCTTCCATCCTTAGCCACCAACCGGCAAAGCAGTATGTGGCCAGTACGCCTAGTGGCGTCTTAGGGCAACAACAAACTGATCAATCTATCGCTGTTTCCACCACGCCTAGTGGCGTCTTTGTGGAACAGAAACAGACCAAACAATCTATCGTTGTTTCCGTAATCAGATTGGTTGGCAAGCAGGTGATCAGCCCACTGTGCGAAGTTTTTACGGGATGGGGTAAACAGCCCCATGCCCAACCCTCCTTAGTCGCTTTTTACGACATGCGTGGTAGGGTGCAGTGTTACTATTCTTTGCTCCCCTTTCGGGCCCCGGCAACACACGGGTGAATGCTCCAGTCTACGCAGCTGTAAATGTATACTGGATTTTACTTTTGAGTTCAGGAAGGAATAGGCAGCGAGGAAGGAAACTCATCATCCCATCTCATAAAGCTGGGTTAATAAAGTGAAGTCTCTAACACTTCACTCCCCTACGGCCGTATCTGCTATGAGACATAAACCCTCTGTGGATGGGAAGGGGCGAAGCTCCTGTCCGGGTTGGAAGGAAAGTCCACTGACCCCCCAGCCTCACAATGACATGTCATTGGACCAAAAGGGCTGGAAAGCTCGAGTGCCGCTGGTTAGAGAGGAAAAAAAAAAAATGAGACCACCTTCACCTTTACTTTTTTTTTACGAATTCGAACGTGTCCATGGAAACCCTGCAGACATTTGTATTTGTGGTAATTTCACACGCAATTCGTGGCTTGGAGATCTTCGTTAGTTTTATTTAACTACAACCATGTGGATATGTGGTTATTTAACACACACACACCCCCCCCCCCCTCCCTTTTCCAAATAATACTTTTAAGAACCGTGAGAATTTTCAGCGCACATCTGGTTTCCGCAGAGGCGGCCCTAAGGATTTTTCAAGGTGGCATGACGTCTCTTGATGGCGCTCCAAGTCCCGTGCTGTACGTATTGTACTATTACCCGACTCAATTTAATACTACTGGGTTGGATCACACTTTACTTTGCGCAAGTGAAGTTCATTCTGGCCTTCTACGAAAACCTAACCCCACTTATGTTTGAAAAATCTTACTGCAGGTAATTGTTTCTGTATTGTGGTAAAGTGGGATGATATAAATATTTATAGGGGACTTAGTGTACTGACTGAGATCAGCTGCGAAGGTATCTGTATCTAATAGTGTGGTGTATTACAGATGACCTTACTTGCTACCACATTTATACCTCAGTCAGACCTATTCTGGAATATTGTGATGACTACGTTGAATGTCTAGGGTTATAATAATGATGAAGTGTAGGTTCTGTGGTGAAGTGGGATGTTATAAATATTTATAGGGGACTTAGTGTACTGACTGAGATCAGCTGTGAAGGTATCTATATCTATTAAGAGTAGTGTATTATAGATAACCTTACTTGCTACCACATATCTATATATCTCAGTCAGAATTATTCTGGAATAGTGTGATGACTACGTTATGTGTCTAGGGTATGTGTATGATGAAGTGTAAGTCACAACAACAGACAGATAAACAATTTAATTTAATCCACTACTCTTGACAACACTGTGACACTCACATACATATAACACTCTATGAGAATATCTTAAGGAGTCACTGATAACTTTTCAAATAACAATATGTATTCATGGTTATCATAAAGGTATATGTGTCCTGATTCAAATACAAAGGAACCAGGAATCACAATCAATTTTAATTACAAGTATATGTACAGACTTTATCAATATGAATATTGTAGTGACATATATTATTAAAATATCCTATGTGTGTCAGTTGTGTAGTGGTAATATGAGGTAATACTGGTTTTGTTTTGTTCAAGCTCTGTTGGTATTTGTCATCATGACTTCAATAGTTTGTCTTTTGGGACTAGTATTGGAGATGTTCTCAGTTCCTGATATTAAGACAATTAAATTCCCCTCTGAATGTTATTTTTATAAAGTCATTTCAAGATGAGGGGACATAATGTTGAGCTCAGCTGGCCAAATCAGCTTATCTTGCGTGATGGCGGCAGGGAAGGACTCCTCTGCTCGAATTCTCCTCTGGGCTCTGGAGACACCTCACTGATAGCTAAATGGACCAGGGAGTATGCTGTCCGACTCTGGATTCAGCAAAGCTCTGACCAGGTGCTGCTCAATACCATCAAGACCACGGTCCCTGAAAACAAGAAGGATGTACCTTCTACTTCATAACTAATTGATACTCTAGTTCTACACTGAGCACAATACAACACAAACATTGAGTTCAGAGCGTTAGGCCAACTGTCAGCTTCATCTGAAATACTTTATACCAGCATTACCCTCCTTAATGGTCACTACGCCTCTGCACTTCCAGCATTATTTCTGTCTAATCAATAATCTAGGTGTCAGTGTACTGTTTGGCCATTCCATGCAGTTTTACTTTCCTCCGACACCTTCTGTTCAGGCTGGAGCATTATAGACTTTACCTCACGTTTGCCACTGAACTACACATATATATACAGGCATAAATTAACAATTCACATTCAATTTTCATTAAAAGATACTGAATGTTTCAAGCTTACCACAATTTCATGGAAATAAACACAGATACGTTGATTAGCAATGAATTCTGGCACAATTACTGGCACAAATTCCCATCTGCTTATGTTCCAGGCTTTTATTTAGCAAAAATATGAGCTGGCTTCAACGCACTGATGCTTTATCAAGCTTATTTAAACAAGTGGTTTCGAACTAACGCTCCTAAGTGATTATATCAGCGAGTCTAGCCAATGAGGCCCCGTTTCGACAAGTGTTTGAAAAAATGTTACCTTCCCCCGTCTCCCCTAACAACCAAGATAGTATTTATAGCCCGACCAATCGTGGTTAGTCTTTCATTTGTTGCGCTCCAATCAATTTGGAGTTTACATGGTAGGCTAATTCTGTAACGTAAGATTTTTTTCAAACACGTTATAAAAAAAATTTTATGAGCAGAAATGATTCCATGCTGTCAGGCATCCCCACTATTTTATTTTGGGTATAATTTATTAATTCCTGGACTATTTGCGTAACGTTTTACATATTCTTTGTCAGCAAGCCCTAAGGAACCCAATTATACAAATTTAAAAGAGCTACGTGGCTGCGTTCAAAATATGTATTTTCTACCTCCTGTTTCGAAGATGTGCTGTCTGGGTACTGTTATGTTTTCAACCGTAAACCCATCTAATGTTATCTTTCCTAATAAGCGTTTTTTATGATTTTAAAACCTAACTCTGGGAAGGGTAGTGAATTTATCACTGTCCGTCTGAAAAAAAAGTTAGTGCATGTAGTCTTACACGCGTGATGGCAGCATTTGTGTATCGCGCGAAGCGTGTTTAGTGTTCGGCTTTCTGCCTCTCCCTTCTCGCTATCCTTTTGTCCATCTGTCTTTTGATCTTGGTAACATAGTGTAGAAAAAGACATGAATGGAATTTAAAATTTAGGTCAACTTGCATATTTCAAGGTTTTTCTTAGAAAGGCAGCACATTTTATTGTGTGTTTGGGAAACGCGTGTATGTTGCAGAAGGCCTTTAATATCAACGTGAAACGTTACAATTTGCATACGCAGTAGAAAACAAGGGGATTCCGAGTACAGTCATTGTGACAGCACTGTTCTTTACCATTCTTCTTCCTTTATTTATTATATGTATTTATTAGGCTTTATATTTACTTGATAATTTATATATGTGGATTAGAATATTCCACGACAGGTTCACAACAACCAACAGACAGATACACAATTTAATTTAATCCACAATACTTTACAACACTGTGACACTCACATACATAGAACACTCTATAAGACTATCTTAAATGAGTCAAGTGTTAAAGTTTAAAAATATATATGTATTAATTCCTTCAAATATTAGATATCCTGATTCAACTACAAAGTGAACCAGGAATCCCAATCAAATGTAATCACAAGTTATATGTACACAATTTATAGATAGAATCTTTGTATTGACATATATTATTATTGCAATATGTGTGTAAGTTGTGCTGTAGTACTCTGAGGTAATACTGGCTTTTCAAGCTAGGTGGTTGTGTGTCATCATGACTTCAAGTGTTTGTTTCTCGTGGACATAATATTGGGAAAGTTCACAGTTTCTTTTTATTTGAAACTAATAAATGTCCCTCTAGATTTAAGGTAGAGTCACTGTTAGAGGGGGTCTACACAAGATTGAGCTGCTCTGGCCACAGAATCTTAACTTCTGTGTGGGCGGCAGGAAACAGTCTCCACTGCTCGCTTGCTTCACCGTGTTCTTGCGACACCACACAGGTCGATATATTGACTAAGGAGTCTGCTACCAGCCTCTGGATTCAGCAAAACTCAGACCAGGTGCTGCTTTTAATATGTTAGTACCACTGTCCCTGAAACAAGAAGGTTGTACCTCCTACTTCAGAACTAATTTATAATCTATTTCCACACTGAGCACAATACATAACAAACACCGAGTTCAGCGCGGTAGGCCAACTGTTAGCTTCTCATGTAATAACATTCACCAGTATTCCTCTCCTTAATGATTACAACGCCTCTGCAATTTCAGCTGTAATTCCTTCTATACAATAAGATAGGTGTCATAGTACTATTGGCAATCCCATGCAGTTATACTACTCTCCGACAAGTTTTGTTCAGGTTGGAGCAATATCTAGGCTTTGCCTCATGTTTGCTACTGAACCACACACATATACAGACATAAATTATCAATTCACATTCAATTTTCATCTAAAAGATATCAAATATTTCTAGCTTACCACAATTCATGGAAATAATACACAAAATACGTTGACTGGCAATGAGTTATGGCACAATTCCGATCTGCCTCTGTCCCAGGCTTTCATAAGAAAAATATGAGCTGGATCTCAACGCACTTGCTTCTCAGTAAGTTTATTTTAAAAATGTGGCACTGAACAGACGCTCCTAATTGACTATATCAAATGGTCTAACCAATAGGACCATGTTTACAAAAGTATCTGAAAAAAGTACCCTTCCTACCGTTTCCCGTAACAACCAAAAATAGTATCTGCAATCGACTAATCATGTTTAGGCTTACATATTCTTCTAGCCAATGAAATCGGATTTAACTTGTTGGCCTATTTCCCGTAAAATAGTGGTTTCAAAACATGCCACTGAGCAATTATGATTTGGTGCTGTCAGACAACCTCACTATTTTATTTTGGCTATAATTTGTTAATTCCTAGACTATTTGCGTAACACTTAACATATTCTTTGTCAGCACGTCCTAAGGAACCCAAATATATAAATTTAATGGGGCTAAGTGGCTGCGTTCAAAATATGTATTTTCTTCTACCTCTTGTTTACTTCGATACGAGGGGTTGTCATCTGTACTGTCAGGATTTCAGACGTAAAACAGTATAATGTCATGTTTCCTAATAAGCATTAAACATGTTTTTTAAAACCTAACCGTGTATTGGTAGTGTTTTTTATCACTGTCTATTTGAAAAAAAGTTAGTGCTTCATGCCTTTCGCGTTGGGGGTGGCATTAATATTAATCGCGAGACTGTGGTAGTATTGCATGCGTTCCTCCTTCTCTCTCTCTCTCTTCTAAGCTCGTCTGTCTTTTAGTTACGCAGTGTATAAAATGAAATTAATGCTAGTATTAATCTAGGTCATTAAGCAGTGTGCGTATCTCAAGGTTTTCTAAGAAACACAGTACCGGTTTTATTTTTTTTTTTTTGAAACGCGAGTATGCTGCTGTAGGCTTTACTATCAAACGTGAAAGCGTTACACTATGCAGACGAAGTAGAAAAAGGGGGATTTTTGTAAGCCATTGTGACAGCACTGGTCTTTTACCATTCTTCTTTCCTTTTATTGAATTAATTCGTTAGGCTTTACCTTTACTTTTTAATTTAGATATGTGGATTTAGAATGTTTCACGACATGTGAATATTCACGTCTAGTTTTTCAGCCGCCGCCACTACCATCACTAAAAAATACTACTTCTACTTTTACTATTGCTGCTACTACTACTACTACCACCACTACCACTACCACTACTACTACCACCACCACTACCACCACTACTACTACCACTACTACTACTACCACCACTACCACCACTACTACTACCACTACTACTACCACTACTACTACAAACTACTACCACTACTACTACCACCACCACCACTACTACTACCACTACTACTACCACCATCACCACCACTACTACTGCCACTACTACTACCACCATCACTACCACTACTGCTACCACCATCACCACTACTACGACTACTACTTACACCATCACCACTACTACTAATACCACTACTACTATCACAACCACCACCACACTACTACCACTACTACTACCACCATCACCACCACCACTACTACCACTAATATTACCCTCATCACCACCACTACTACTGCCACAACTACTATCACAACCACCACCACTACTACTACCACAACTACTACCACTACTACCCCCACAACCACCTCCACCACCACTACTATTACCACTACTACTACCACCACCACTACTACTACTACCACCATCACCACCACCACTACTACTACCACCATCACCACAACTACTACTACCACTACTTCTACCACCATCACCACCACCACTACTACCATTACTACTACCACCACCACTACTACCACCACTACCACCACCACTACTACCACCACCACCACCACCACTTCTACTACCACTACTACTACCACCACCACGACTACTACTATCATCACCACCACCACTACTACCGTTACTACTACCACCACCACCACTACTACCACCATCACCACCACTACTACTATCACTACTTCTATCACCACCACTGCTATTACCACTACTACTACCACCATCACCACCACTACTACTACTACCACCATCACCACCACCACTACTACTACCACCACCACCATCACCACCACTTCTACTTCCACTACCATCACTACTACCACCACCACCACTATTACTACCACTACTACTACCATCTTCACAACCACTACCACTACTACTACCCCTACTACTACTACTACTACTACCGCTACCACGACTACTACTACCGCTAGTACTACCACTACTACTGCCACTACCACGACCACTACTACCACTACCACTACTACTACCACTACTTCTACAAGTACCACCACCACTACCATTACTACTACCCCACCACCACCACCGCTACCACTACTAATATTACTACTACCACCACCACCACCACTACTACCATTACTACTACCACCACTACTACTACCACTACTACTACCACCATTAACACCACTACTACTATCACTACTACTACCACCACTATGACCACCACTACCACCAACACTACTACTACCACTACTATTACCACCACTACCATTATTACTACTACCACCACTACTACCACTATCACTATTACTACCACTACTTCTACAACTACGATCACCACTACCACTAATTCTACTCCACCACCTCCACTACTACCATTACTACTACTACTACCACCACCACCACCACCACTACCACCACCACTACTACTACCACTACTACTACCACCATCACCACTACTACTACCACTACTACTACCACTATCACCACCACTACTACTACCACTACTACTACCACCATCACCACCACTACTACTACCACTACTACTACCACCATCACCACTACTACTACCACCACTACCACTACTACTACCACTACTACTACCACCACCACCACTACTACTGCCACTACTACTACCACCACACTACTACTACCACTACTACTACCACCATCACCATTACTACTACTACCACTACTACTACCGCTACCACTACTACTACTACTACCACCACTACCACTGCTACTACTACCACTACCACTACTACTACTACCACTACCTCTACAACTACCACCACAACAACCACTACTACTATCCCACCACCACCACCGCTACCACTACTACTACCACCACTACTACCACCACCACAAATACTACTTCTGTTTTTACTACTACCACCACCACTACCACTACTACTACCACTACTACCACAACCACTACTATTACTACTACTACCACTACTACTGCTACTACTATTACCACCACTACCACTAGAACTACTACCACCACTACTATCACTACCACAACTACTACTACCACCACTAATACTACCACTACCACCATTAGTACTACTGCTACCACCACTACTACCACTACCACCACTACCACTACTAATACCACCACCAGTACTACTACTACAGATGGCCGCTGACTACTCTGGTTTTGAAAAAATGAATAACACAAATATATATATATCGAAACGACCAGTTTAATATAAAAAATGGTTTTGTTGTTGAAATTTTATGTTTCATTTTTACTTGTTTGTTTTAAGATATTAATATTTTAATTATTTAAAAAAAAAAATTCATTTTGGGCCTTCCGAAAAGTCGGCTCCCGGCGCAGTCCCACTGGTCGCATCTGCCCAATAGCCGGTCCTGGTTTCAGAGCACGACGAAGACCAAGAGGTAGATAGCATAGACAACATCACAGACAACCTACAACAACACGGGCTTACAGTAGCCAGTGCAACATACGTCGCTCAAGAACGCAAATTTCAACTCCCCACAACGCTTCACGGTAACTGGACCCCGAATAGTAAAGTTTCAGTGGACTTTGTTATGTTTCAACTTTTGTTCATCATACTTCTGCCACTCAACCGACCCATTTACTTCCTGCAAGGGGGCCAGATGCAATCGTATGTCTATGCTCCATGGGGTGCGAGAAAGGACATAATGACTATCATGGTGATGATGGATGAATGAATGAATGAAAAAGTCACCGACATCTCTTTCATTTTTGTTTCTCTTTTGTCTCTTTACATTCCAATCTGCCATTTTTCCTCTTTCACTCAATCTCTCTCGTAAGCACCCTCCTGGCTCCTCACCCAGTTATTATCAAAGCATCCCTATAACCCCATCACAGTGTGATAACATACATGCGATATATGATGCATAACCCGTTAATCACCAAATTATATGATTTGGAACAAACCGTACTCCATAATCGGGAGTGTTGTTTGCGGCAAAAAACGTCCATTACGAGTGGGGAAATAACTCCTTTGGTCTTTGTCAAATGTCAAATCACAGCTTGCCTCTAGGGGTCTTTTGTGACCCTAATTATTTCCAATCGCATCTCGAGTCCCTAATTTAGGGGGCCATGATTCATTTCACCTCTTTTTTGTCCCTATGATACACCATTCTGACACTTTATAGAGATCTATCTATCTATCTATCTATCTATCTATCTATCTATCTATCTATCTATCTATCTATCTATCTATCTATCTATCTAGCTATCTAGCTATCTATCTATCTATCTGTTAGTCTGTCTGCTGCTTGAATATCTATCTATCTATCTATCTATCTATCTATCTATCTATCTATCTATCTATCTATCTATCTATTTGTCCGTGTGTTTGTTTGTCTATTGCCCGTCTCTCTGTCTGTCTCTGTCTGTTTGTCTATCTGCTCGTCCGTATGCCTCTGTGTCAGGTTGCTCTTCTTGTCTTTCTGTATATATCTTTCTGTATATGTCGCTCTGCTTGGTTGTCTGCATCTCTGTTTGCCTGTCAGCCTCTCTCTCTCTCTCTCTCTCTCTCTCTCTCTCTCTATCTCTCTCTCTCTCTCTCTCTCTCTCTCTATTGGTCTATTGCAGTCTAGGTGTATCACATTTAAGGTTTATTCTTGTTTCTTCTCGATTATTCTGTATTTCTATTCAACCGGTGACACACAAATGTTACTCTCATTCAAGAATCTTCAACTCAAATGTCAAGTCAGTTCTATTGTATGGTTGTCAAATATGGACAACAACAAAAACAACAATCAAAAAGCTGCAGACACTCATAAATGGATGCTGGAGAAGAACAGATGAATTGAAATGGTGTACCAAAGCCATCAATGGAACCAGATGACAAGAACCAGACAAGTGCCAGTGGAACAAGAAATGAGAAGACGTTTGTGTGTGTGTATTCGTTATACATTATACTTTATACATTATCTTGGCAAAAATTTACAGATAAGACAAAAGCGTCGTAGGGGCTCGGCTGTTTGTGGGAAATTATTTTAATGGTTCCGCTTGGTTAAGAAGGTTGAGAAACACTGATAGCCTATCGCACATCTACTAGTTGCCTAGACCTTTGACCTCATTCACCCCGTATAACTGGTTACGTCATTAAGCATGCATCCAATATGTGTCAAGTTTTAGGCTTGTTGGAGGTACTGTAAACATATAGTTTCACAGCTCCGATTAATTATTAGCTACGGAGACGAGATCAAAAATAGACTAGATGTTAGTCCGCCGCTAATCTGTTTTAATCTTCATAGTTTTCTTATTCGTTCTCCATGGAGCATGGGGGGACTACTGCAGCTGGGATTGGTCACTCCACTGGGATTGATCACTCCACTGGGATTGGTCACTCCCACTGGAATTGGTCACTCCACTGGGATTGGTCACTCCCACTGGAATTGGTCACTCCACTGGGATTGGTCACTCCCACTGGAATTGGTCACTCCCACTGGAATTGGTCACTCCACTGGGATTGGTCACTCCCACTGGAATTGGTCACTCCACTGGGATTGGTCACTCCCACTGGAATTGGTCACTCCACTGGGATTGGTCACTCCCACTGGAATTGGTCACTCCACTGGGATTGGTCACTCCCACTGGAATTGGTTACTCCCACTGGAATTGGTCACTCCACTGGGATTGGTCACTCCCACTGGAATTGGTCACTCCCACTGGAATTGGTCACTCCACTGGGATTGGTCACTCCCACTGGAATTGGTCACTCCACTGGGATTGGTCACTCCCACTGGAATTGGTCACTCCCACTGGAATTGGTCACTCCACTGGGATTGGTCACTCCCACTGGAATTGGTCACTCCACTGGGATTGGTCACTCCCACTGGAATTGGTCACTCCACTGGGATTGGTCACTCCCACTGGAATTGGTCACTCCCACTGGAATTGGTCACTCCACTGGGATTGGTCACTCCCACTGGAATTGGTCACCATAAAGATGAGACCTAGTCTTGGTGAAGTATCTAAAACTTCACTCCCCCTACGCAGTGGCGTACTTAGGGGGATGCGAGGAGGTGGTTCGCCCAGGTGACTGCCAGGAGGGGGGCGGGGGTACCATCGGACACTATTATGGTAGTACATACTGTTACAACTATCTTTGCAAGTGTGTTTCTTTACTGGTTGGGGAGGAGGTTGCGTAGGAACCGCCCTGGGTGTCAGATATTTTAAATACGCCTCTTCCCCTACGTCAGTATGTGCTAAGGGACAACATGTAGCTTTTAATATAGAATCACACCCGTCGCTTCTAGTCATCGGCAAGCATTAGTCTCATTCTTGTATTCAGTATTCTCCTCAGTATTCTCCTCAGTATTCTCTTCAACATTATCCTCAGTATTCTCCTCAATATTCTCCTCAGTATTCTCCTCAGTATTCTCCTCAGTATTCTCCTCAATATTCTCTTCAATATTCTTCTCAGTATTCTCCTCAATATTCTCCTCAGTATTCTCTTCAACATTATCCTCAGTATTCTCCTCAATATTCTCTTCAATATTCTCCTCAGTATTCTCCTCAATATTCTCCTCAATATTCTCTTCAATATTCTCCTCAGTATTCTCCTCAGTATTCTCCTCAATATTCTCCTCAATATTCTCCTCAGTATTCTCTTCAATATTATCCTCAATATTCTCCTCAATATTCTCCTCAGTATTCTCCTCAGTATTCTCCTCAGTATTCTCCTCAATATTCTCCTCAGTATTCTCCTCAATATTCTCCTCAGTATTCTCCTCAGTATTCTCCTCAGTATTCTCCTCAATATTCTCCTCAATATTCTCCTCAGTATTCTCTTCAATATTATCCTCAATATTCTCCTCAATATTCTCCTCAGTATTCTCCTCAGTATTCTCCTCAGTATTCTCCTCAATATTCTCCTCAATATTCTCCTCAGACCTGCAATGATTTGACCGATGTAGGTTCCGGGGGTCTCTGATGACCATGAAAATAATAGGACTACTTATTTGTCAAGCATGTCGTACAAGGCAATTAATATAATGCTGCGGATGGAGGCTGACAACCTCTTCATGTAAAACAAATTGCCACAGAAACGACTATCACATGAGCATGTGAATGTTTGGTGCAGGCTTCCTGTCAGACCAGCTACAGTGGTGTCTCCATGCTCCGTGAGGAGCAACAAGAAAAATGATGAAGATGATGCAATGATGTGGTGACACATAGTGAACAAAAAAATGGGTTTGTGGCAGACACTTGTAAGAAAGAACGAAAGAAAAATAGAAAAAAGAAAAAAAGAAAAAAGAAAGAAAGAAAAAGAAAGAAAGAAAAAAAAGAAAGAAAAAGAAAGAAAGAGAAAAAAAGAAAGAATAATAGAAAAATAAAAAAATTGAAAGAAAAACAAAATGACAAAAAGAAACCACCAGACAACAAAAACAAAACAAACAAAAAAGTGACAGAAGTGATAGTTTCACTAACAACTTCTATATAACCTTCAAATTCCATTCACATTCACCTTTAAGTTAACCATGTGTTCGTTCATGATTCACTTCCATACAACGGCGTTGGCGCTTTTCAGATGATCACTGGTTCGATTCCCCCAGTGAGCTTATTACATATATTACTTTTCTGTTGTCTAGTGCTCAATTTTTTTTTCCTTTTTAACACTTTTCATTAAATTGACATGCCTGTTGTTTGGATGTTTAAAATCGTTGATGCTCAAAATCATAATGTTCAACTCATCGTAGACAGCTGAACCTTTGCATACAGCTCCCTTTCTTCGTGGTACGTTTTAATTTATCAAGATTTGGTTGAAATTGGATGAGCTGGTTTTATATAACAAAGAAAGCAATATAGAATAAAGCGGAAGTTACTCTATTAGCGCAAGAGTTGTTTTTTGTGTGCAAAGGAAATAATAGATTGCAAAAACGGATAAAGTTTTGTGTTTAAAAGGGGAGAGCTTGGTATGATAAACGGTAATGTGTTATTAAATAAATATATTAGATTTTAAACAACTAAATTAAGTGAGTTTTTGTTTTAAATGTAGGTTTAGTAGTGACCAACTTTCATGTGAGCTTTACATTACGTGTTTAAATTTCTTAACATACGTTTAGTTCATTTAACGACAATGACAGAAGTTGTTTCTGTTGCGTTGAATTATTACTTGTTCCAGTATTACGACGGTTTGCTGCATAACCGTTTTCGGTTATTGTTTATTATTCCAAAATGGCGGATATTCCTTTTTTTTATTTATCCCTGTGTGTATACACGCCATAATATACGTCTGCTAAATTGGCTCAGCGTCCATTCACGATGTACTGTCACAGCAAGGCGATGGCGCCGTCTGGTTGGTCCTAGGTTCGATTCCCAGTAAGACTATCACTCACATTTTCTTTCCTGTTGTCTAGTGCCACCCTTTATGTCCAACGAGTACCTGTTAATTACTTTTATTTATTTATTTGCTTATTTATTTACTATCCACAGGACTCAGGTTTCCTTCATTATTTAATATACGTTTACTAGTTTCCGCAGAGATGATTGAGAATTAATTGGTTTAGACACGCGTGGGAATGAGTCTTGATCAAGCAACAGCCCAGACACACAACCTCAAAATGAAACAGACTACAAATACAGGGAGGGAAAGAGAACATTTATTTGTAGTGGGAGAGGCGGTGGTTTAAAGAAACGATACAGCAATGCTTAGCAATAGGGGGCATGCGGAATCCAGACCCCGGAACACTTTCTCCAAAACTGCCCAGCCCACGATGACTTGCGACGTTAGTCCTGGCCAGAGGATGCTGAAGTTCAGCCAGAAGCTATGAGGATGCCGCGTGGATCTGGGAAAGACTGTGGACTTCGTCCTAGTGACAGGCCTGCGGATTTTGTAGTCCCATAGCAAATACTGCCGTAGGGGGAGTGAAGTGTTAGAGATTTCACTATAATATGTCCAGCATTGAGAAGCGGGATGACCTGTTCCCTTCCTCGCTGATTTTCCAGATTTAACATAACTTTAAAAAACATAACGCAGAAGATCAATTAGAGGAAACAAAAATTGTGTTTAGGTGTCCCATGTTGATGACTTTTCTGGGTCTGTCAAATTATAAGAAAGTTACATTCAAGTTTCATATTTCCATCATGCGTCTGAGACATGTATCCATTTCCAGTATATTTTCTTTTCTTCACGTTTCGAGCCGACTAGTGTAGACGATCATGTCTGTCCACAACTTTCTGTCCCTCGTGCTGTTATAAATGTCGAATATATTGAAATGTTTTAAGCTCAGTTATGGCAGGTTTCTTCTATTTTTTTTTTCTTGTCCTTTGTCTTTGTGACATACAATGGAAATGAAGCCTACTGTAATCCTACACCCTTCCGTGACCAAGCCGTAGTTCTAGGATTCGTTCGCAAAGTCAAACATTTGACAGACTGCATTACTCATACTTTTAGCCACGCCTCTTTTTCTTGAGTTGTAAACAAAAGAGCTTGTTGGCCAACCTTCGCAACCTGTCATTTCTAGCAGGGAGCTAACCACGTCAGTTTACGCAAGTTCCTTACGCGAGCTGAGCTGTCAGTATTACGATGACGAGCAAATCGCACGTGGGAAACACGTGGGAACAGTTAATGGCCTTTTGAAGATTCTCTCAATAAGGGAGCTAATCCTTTGAGGTTTATACACCCAGGGGGAGATAAATTCTTTGATCTAAGAAGCGAACAGAAATCTCGGGGAAAAGCCCGCTATACAGACTAAGCTTTGTTGTCGTTAGCAGCGGCCGACAGAAGCGACCGTTAAACCTTTGATCGGGGAAACGTAGTTTCAAATTTCTCTGCTGGGAAGCAGAGTGTGAGAATTCACATCTTCTAGAGATCATTACAACATGATCCTATATAAACTGCGTCTTTCTCAAATCTTTATCAGTCATCGCTCAGAAATTTCGGATAATCTAAGCACGTTATTCTAGAACCACTGTGGCAGTTGTGTTAATAGATTCGTGGGGATCTTATTCTGGTTTTTTCTGGTAATATAAATTTTTGCTTAAGCGTGTTAATGTGATACGTTACCATTATGATTCACTGTGATTTTAGAGTTAAAAACTAGTGAAATAAATAACGCGTAGCTAGTTTATTCCAGATAGTTCAGTTTTAATGATAATTTAACCACCCGCTCTATACCACAAGGAGATACGGCTTAGTGACTGACATTTTCTAAAGTGCGATTATAGTGACAGATACGATTCACGTTTATTCCATTTTGTGTAATCGTAGTAATTGAATGTTAGTTATACCAGACGCCAAAAATCTAATAGCTATTAACAACAGGCGATATTTGTTAAGTACGCGTAGGGAGAATTAAATCATAATAGACATTGTGCGCTGATCGCTGACCGGAGCAGACGGGGGAAAGGCTACATGCCTTAACCAAACCTGTGCTCGATAAGCGACGCGCGACACCGGGTACCTTTTCGCGTTAACCAGGACTGAATGAGAGGATGGGAGACCGTCTCGTCCCCTTCCTTGTGTATAGGTAGAGACATAGAAAAGTAGCATGTTTTTCATAAATGTTGATCTATTTCTAGCAGATTAGACGTGATCAAACGGCTACCAGCGGTTTTCTACTTTGGTTCTATTTGTTGGGCTATTGTGGTCCTTTTCCTTATCTACTGAGTGATTAATGCTGTCTTCTACGTGGCGCCAGTGACCCCAAATTCAGCTGTGAACAGGACCGGCCAAAGAGGCAAAAATTAACATTTTAAAGTAAAGTAAACTGGACTCAAAATTACCCAGATATTTATTCCATTTTTATCAGCCCAGTGTGGCGTAACCAAAGATAACAGTATCATCTAATGTTTGATAGTTGTATTCTCGGATTTATCCAGCACGTTACACTGTTTCAAAATCGACACTCACACCAGAGACAGTAGATAGGATCTATCATCATCATCAGTTATAACTGGTAACAGTTCTCTTTTTAAGCAACCAGAGGTTTTAAAAGACTAGAAACATTTAATACTGTTTACAATGAACACAGATCGCGGAGTTATTCTTCTACATTAACTATCCAATAGCACTTTAGTCCATCCGATAATTAATCAACCACCAACTTTGGTGTCCCCCTCTCATAGAAATCTTATGTGTTAGAGAGGAAGGACTGGGCCCAAATTTGGAAGATAGAAAAACACTGGAAGTTATATGCAGTATACTCGCAGTACCACGGGATATATCGCCCATATTTAGGTAAGCGTGAATGAGTGGCCACTGAATGTCAGACAGAAAGAGTGAATAATTTTCATAGTTACATAACCTATACCATGACTGGTTCTTTTTTTTTTTTTTTTGCTTAACTATTGTGTATTACGGAGTAACATTTAGTAGGAACTTTGTTCTTATGTATTTTTTCTCTTCACAGTCTATGCTATCACCTAGTGCTAACCTTTAATCTTTGGGGTTATTAACTTGGTGGAATCTTATCTTCTCAAGGAGGGGAGGGCATAGGTATTCTGTATATTGCTATACATGTAATTCAGATGTATTTGATTTTTCTCTTTAGATGTTTGATGTTGTAAAGTTTAGTGATAATAAACAACAAAATAACTTACCTTTGTGTGTTGGTCAGACCCATACCCAATTTTACCATAGTTTTTTCACGTTTGTGTGCGTCTTGTTGTCACCCAATTGTGTGAGCGTGTTTAGTTTAACTTATATTTCTCAATATAAGGAAGTGAAAGATCGTCTGATACTAAAGTATAGTCGTAACAGATAGGCTGGACTAGAGAAACTATTCAGTCCAGAGACAGATCTTCTCCTTAAACTATCCACTAGTGAAAAATCTATTTCTTACACCTTTACTTCTCACGTATCAACACCATCTCCTATACTCAGGCGGGACCCTACATATCTTAAAACCTATCTAAACGCGACAGTCTTCTATTTCTTCTCTTTCTTCTTCTTCTCCCCATTCTTCCTTTTCTTCTTCGTACACTTTCAGACGTCAACTTGAATGAGTTTAAAGAAAGCAGTGGTCAGCTTAAGGCTATTTGTATTTCCATAGAGTTTGTCCAGGAATGGTACTGGTGACTGTCATATGGGCTTTCTCTATTACTCACATTTAGGGCACTTTTGCATCAGATATTGAGCTGTCACTTTATCGGTGCCACAGTTATACTCATCAGTAGTTCATATTCTTAGCTTCTTGAGAAAGTTGGCCACTCGAAAAGCAGCAGCTGGGAGACTTTTTCAGGCCATAAATCGAGGATTCCTCAGCAAGAGAGAGGTTGGTAAGAAAACGAAGATGGCTGTATACCGCTCCACCTATGTCCCAGTCTTGACGTATGGATGCGAGTCATGGGCAATGACTACAACCCACAAAAGCCAGATCCAAACCTCAGAAATGAGGTATTAGAGGAAGGTGGTTGAAGTAACAAGAAGAGACATGGTCCGCAACCAGACGATACGCCAAGGCCTAAAATCCCACCCCCTGCAGACCCAAGTAGAACAGTCCCAGCTAAGATGGTTTGGCCATGTCTGCAAAATGGGAGAAGATCGGCTACCACGACAAGCATGGGAAACTAAGAGCCAGGGATCCAGACCTCCAGGACGACCCAGAGTCCACTGGGAGGACAACATTAGACAATCTTTGAAGGACCGAGGACTAGAATGGAACCAGGCCACGAGGAAGACAGCCGATAGGATAGTCTGGCGCTCTATCTTCCAAACCTCTACACCTTACGGTAGTAGGGGAATGACTAAGTAAGTAAGTAAGTACATATATTTACATATCTTTGTATTGATTCGTCAGAACTTTGAGAAAATTATTTATAACCTTCAGATTATACTACAGTTAATCAAAACTGTTCTGTCACCTTTATTAAAACATTGTTATTATTATTGTTATGATTGAACAGAATCGACATAATTGCACTCCGGGCAAACCCATAGGTGCTCAGTCTCCCTCAGTATGTTATATATTTGTAAAATAAAAATCGGATCTGAAAGTTGCATGCTTATTTTGCCGAGGAGCAATGTGGTTAATAGCATGTGTAGTTTCCGGGAGTCCCCGAAGGGACAAAGGACTGACAGAACTACTGTACCTGCAAGCATGTCGTATAAGGCGACTTATATCAGTCTGTGCATGGAGATGGCAATCTCATTACGTTAAACATATTGCCACAGAAACTACATGTGAATGCTTGGTGCAGGCTTCGAGCAAGGGGATCACTGCAGTGGTAACCCCATGCTCCGCAAGGAGCCGAAAGAAAAATAATTATAAGTAAGGTAGCGCAGAGTCAGAATATTGGTACATCATCTCAGTTTACCTGCAGCCGCAAACTTTGTAATGATTCTGATGTTGAGCGACATTATAGAATCAATGTCTTCTTTGCTATTGTTGACTCAATAATATCAGGTCTTAGAAGGCGGTTTGAGTCACTCAATATAATCTATAACCTGTTTTAGTTTCTCTGGAAATTTAATGACCTCAGTATTGAAGATCTACGTTCATCAGCAGAAAAATTCCAAAGGAAGTACACAAAAGAAATATCACTGGATCTGTTTGATGAGATGATTTTCCTCAAGCGAATACATTCGTCAACTTTAAACTGAATTGTAAGCCAAACGAATTACTTCAAGAAATACTCCAACTTGGACTTTCTGGTGTGTTTCCTAATGTCACTGTTGCGTTGAGGATTTTTTTGAGTTTACCTGAACAGTTCGGGACAAACCTTGCGAGCGACCATGACATACAATGGACACTGAGAATTTAAATAACGCTTATTTGTAATGCTTATAGCGTCCGTTTAACAGAGTGGTTAGGTTGCTGGTCTCTCACGGCAAAGGTATCAGGTTGGAATCACAGTACGGACACGTTCCAGTCTACCCAACTGTAAGTGGGTACCTGACTCTGCTCTTTGAGTTAGGGAAGGAAAAGGCAGCGAGGAAAGGAGCTGCTCACCCCTCCTCTCGATGCTGGACTTAATATGGTGAAGTCTCTAACATTTCACTACCCTAAAGCAGTAGCTGCTATGGGACTGCCTTTACCTTTTTTTAATGTATGTACAAGAGCTAATAACAAGGTACAGAAATAAACAGGAAACAAAATTACGCTAAAATTGTCCAATTTTGTATGTAAAACTGACATATATGTACTTCTTCCTACTTACTTTGAACACGGGGAGTGAAAACAAATTAGCAGAAGAACACATATCAAATTGAAACAAATGAAAAATAAACAAGTAATTAATGTAAATGCACATTTTCCCAACAGATATTTATGCGTCGCGAAACCAGACAATGGCTGGTGCAAATCTAATTAACCTCAACAACTAGCGACCACAACGGACGTCTCTTCTTCTTCTTCTTCTTCCGTCCTTAGCCACCGACCGTCAAAGCAGTCAGTGGCCATTACGCCTAGTGGCGTCTTAGGGCAACAGCAGATAGGTTTTCTTTGCCATTGTTTCCCATCACGCCTATTGGCGTCTTTAGGGCAACGGCAAATCAATCCATTTGCTGTTGTTTCCATAATCGAAGTGACTGGCAAACGGGTGATCAGCCCGTTGGAAACGGACGTCTCTGCGTGATCAAATTTGTGTTGCGGAATCAAGAAGATGGATATCAGAGAAAGTTTATTTAATAATGCTGAATTTAATAGTTACTAAATAAGAAAACAAATGTTAGAAGAGAAATAGAAAGAAGTGTCATCAAATACGTCTTCTTCTTCTTTGATCCTTTCCCGCCAACTGTTAAAGCAGTGAGTGGCCATCACGTCTGGTGGCGTTTTGTAGGGCAGCAACACACTGCTTCCACTTTGCTCGGTCGGCGGCCATCCTTCATGCAGTGCCCCAGCTCTGGTTCATTATGCCCTCAACAGTTCTCCGCCAGGTTGTGGAATGCATTAATCATTTACAGCAGTAGAAGTTAAAACTACTGACATCATCATCAACATCATCATCATCATCATCATCATCATCATCATCATCATCATCATCATCATCATCATCATCATCATCATCATCATCATCATTACTATCATCATCATTGCCATCATCATCAACATTATCATCATCATTGCCATCATCATCATTGCCATCATCATCATCATTGCCATCATCATCAACATTATCATCATCATTGCCATCATCATCATCATCATTGCCATCATCATCAACATTATCATCATCATTGCCATCATCATCATCATCATTGCCATCATCATCAACATTATCATCATCATTGCCATCATCATCATCATTGCCATCATCATCATCATTGCCATCATCATTATCATTGCCATCATCATCATCATCATCATCATCATCATCATCATCATCATCATCATCATCATCATTGCCATCATCATCATTGCCATCATCATCGCCATCATCATCATCATCATCATCATCATCATCATTATCATCATCATCATCATTGCCATCATCATCATCATTGCCATCATCATCATCATCATCATCATTGCCATCATCATCAACATTGCCATCATCATTGCCATCATCATCATCATCATTGCCATCATCATCATTATCATTGCCATCATCATTATCATCATCATTGTCATCATCATCAACATCATCATCATTATCATCGTCATCATCTCCATCATCATTGCTATCATCATCAACATCATCATTGCCACCACCATCATTGCCATCATCATCAACATCATCATCAACATCATCATTGCCACCACCATCATCATCATCATCAACATCATCATTGCCACCATCATCAACATCATCATCAACATCCTCATTGCCACCATCACCATTGCCATCATCATCATCATCATCAACATCATCATTGCCATCATCATCAACATTGCCATCATCATTATCATTGCCATCATCATCATCATCATCATCATCATCATCATCATCATCATCATCATCATCATCATCATCATTGCCATCATCATCATTGCCATCATCATCGTCATCATCATTGCCATCATCATCATCATTGCCATCATCATCATCATCATTGCCATCATCATTGCCATCATCATCCTCATCATTGCCATCATCATCATCATTGCCATCATCATTATCATCATCATTGCCATCATTATCAACATCATCATTGTCATCATCATCAACATCATCATCATTATCATCATCATCATCATCATCATCACTGCCATCATCATCAACATCATCATTGCCACCATCATCAACATCATCATCAACATCATCATTGCCACCATCATCATTGCCATCATCATCATCATCAACATCATCATTGCCATCATCATCAACATCATCATCAACATCATCATTGCCACTATCATCATCATTGCCATCATCATCAACATCAACATCATCATTGCCACCATCATCATCATTGCCATCATCATCAACATCATCAACATCATCATTGCCACCATCATCATTGCCATCATCATCATCATCAACATCATCATTGCCACCATCATCATTGTCATCATCATCATTATCATCATCTCCATCATCATCATTGCTATCATCAACATAATCATTATCATCATCATCAACCTCATCATCATCATAAGCATGTTCATTTGCGCTCCTTACAGAGCACGGGACAACCATTGCAGCTGACCTCCGTGCAGGAAACAAGCACCGAACATGAACACGCTCTGCCTGGGAGCCGCGCTGGTGTAATGGCTTCGGCGTTGTACTGGCGACCAGGTGTTCATGGTTCAAACCCGGGCGTCGGCGTTTGAAGAAATGTTTACGGCCGGAAATTTGACTGAATAGCCTGAACGGCTCCTGTGATAAAACCCTCTGTGGATGGGAAGGAGCGAAGCTCCTGACCGGGTTGGTAGGAAAGTCCTCAGGTTCCCCAGCCTCGCAATGACATGTCATTGGGCCGAAGGGCTGAAAGCCCAAGTGCCGCTGGTTTAGGAAAAAAAAAGAAAAAAAAAGAACACGCTCTGCCAGTGGTTTCTATAGCAATTTATTTATATGATGAGGTTGCCACCCACCCCCGTGCACAACATCATATAAATCATTGTGTACAAGATACTTGAGGGGACATTAGTGCCTATTCTTTCTTTGTCTCTTCATTGACGCCCCCCCCCCCACCCCCCCCCCGCCCCCCCCCACTTCAGCCCCCCCCCCCCCCCACCCCCCCCCCCCCCCCCCCCCCACCCCCCCCCCCCCCCCCCCCCCCCGGCCGCAAGTAAAAGAATTTCCCCTGAAATTGTTAACAAAGGATATAGAGTATTTTAGTAAATTATACCCAAACGGATTACCATACATTGGAGTCCCGAAGGCAAAATATCGGTTCCCATGCCAGAAATGATAGTGGTACCACATGGCTCCTCTCCTGGGCTGCTTCTGGCGTTTTCAGGAGTGAGTAAAGAGGGTAGGAATAGGGAGAGAGAGAGAGAGAGAGACAGGAAGAAAGATGAGTGGGTCTCAAGGAAAGTGTTGCTGATGGCCATCTGTTTAGCTCCTTGCTTGCTGCAGTTTGTTGTCTCTAGTGGAGCAGAGAGTGCGTGAGAGAGAGAGAGAGAGAGAGAGAGAGAGAGAGAGAGAGAGAGAGAGAGAGAGAGAGAGAGAGAGAGAGAGCTGCAGATGTAGAAAGGACCTGAAGTGTTGTTAACAAGCTCCGAAGCGGCACTCAGCCTGGTTAAAGGTTATCTTCGCCAGGCAATTTGGCAGCTGAACGAAATGTAAACGAACCAAAAACAACATGAGTAATGGACCTATTTTTTTTTTATTAGCTCAAGTAGATAGAAAATATATAGAGGAAGTGGTTGTATAAATATGCAGCAAGTTTCATTGGTGAAGAGAATGAGATGGAGAGAAGGAGCGCCAGGAGAATTTTGCGTTAAGGATAAGGAGCGTTGATAGGACACACATTGAGGAAACGTTCTGATAGCATTACAAGGCAGTCCTTGTTGTGGAACCCCCAGGTAAAGAGATGTAGAGGAAGACCAATGAATACACGGAGAAGAGAAATGGAGAAAGACATGAAGTTGTTGAAGAAGCCATGGACAGATCTTGAGCTGATGGCACGGGACAGGAAGACTTGGCATAAGTTTGTTGTAGTTCTGCGCTCCGTGGCGAGCTGAAAGGGCGATGGTGGTGATGATGATAATAAGGAGCTTGCCACAGGAGTAATCGTCATAATCATTTTCCTTCGCGCCCCATAAGGCCATAGAACCACCACTACAGCTGACTCCACCGGAAGCCTGCAAGAAATCAGCTACAAGCACGTGCAACGTTGGTGTCTGTGGCAGCCATCTTTTACATGTTTCGGTTGCTAGCCCCTTGCAAAACCTCACATTAGTCGCCTTGTACGACACGCATGAAGGTGTAGTCGTCATAGTCTTTCTTGGTCTCTTAAGATACCCCCGGGAGCAATACGAGGCTCAATGAGTAATAGAGAAAGAGAGAGAAGGAATGAGAGTGTGAGAGAGAGAGGGAGAAAGCGAGAACGAACGAACGAACAAACTTTATTTCAAAGGGTTGAGAATTGGGCACGCAGGCCGATCTGATAAAGAGAGGGAGAGAGAGAGAGAGATCCAGAGAGAATGTTTTTCAATAATTTAAGTTTTGATGTGGGAATATGCAACTTTTCACACATGGTTGTTGAAAAATCTCCAGAAATAATTTGAAGAAAAAAAATTAAATAAATAAAAACACCAACTCGAAGCAAATTTTCGAGCGCCGGTACAAAATAAATGAAAATGCAGAAATATCCAAACAAACAAACAAAAAACAACTTGAAAAATCGCCTTTAGCGTTTGGTTGATGAGTCTGGAATCCGGATACTTCAGTAATAATAATCCGGTAATTAATAGCCAAAATCCAGGCATTGCGAAAACCAAAAATATGACAAGAGGTCTGGAAATGGCGTTTGGTTTGATGGATGGCGGGGAGTTTGATGCATGGTGGGAGGTTTGATAGACAGGGAGATATTAAACCTTCGAAGAGCGCGTGCAAGAAAGTGTTCCTGCCAATGATTAAAGGGATCATGAGAAGCAGAGTGCAAATGGAAGTTTTCGAGGAGGTTTTATTACTCGCTTTTAGCTCTTGCTTTTAATGTTCTGTGTTGTTTGGTTTTATGTTTCTTTCGTTTCTGTTGCATTAGGAGTTGTGCTTTTTGTTTGGCATTCTCAATTTACGCGTTTTCTTCTTTTTGCTTTTTCTTCTTCTTTTTCTTCTTCTTCTTCTTGTTCATCTTTATCTTCTTCTTCTTCATGTTCATCATCACCATCTTTTTCTTCTCCTTCTTCGTTTGCTTTCAAATAATCCCATCTATTTCACTGATAAAGTTATGTCACCTGTCTCAGACTTCTCTCATCGTTCACATGTAGCCACATCTAATTCTCTTATAAATTTGGCGGTATGTCTCAGACTTCTCTCATCTCTCTGATGTAGCCACGTCTCTTTCTCTCATAAATTTGGCTTTATGTCTTATGGCTCCACTAATCGCTCTCATATAACCACATCCATTTCTCTAATAACGTTGGCGCTTTGACTCAGTTTCCTCTCATCCTTCTCCTAAACCCATATCTATTTGTCTCATTAGATTAGCAGTCTGCCTCTCTCGTTCTTTTCTCAAATGACATCTACAAGGGGATTGACATAAGTCTTGGGCCTGACCATGAAGGACATGTCACAGAGAGCTGAAATTTTGTATAATGTTTATTCCTTTTCAATATAGCCACCGTCTGAATTGACACACTTCTGCCATCTCTGCTTGACCTTGAAAAGACCTTGGGAGTAGAACACCCTATTTTTCAAACTAAACCAGTCATCACATGCCAGTATAACCTCTTCATCGCTGTCAAAATGATTTCCTTTTAGCTGTTTTTTTAAGATTTGGGAATAGAAAAAAGTCTGATGGAGCCAAATCTGGAGAATATGGTGGGTGTGGAAGAATTTCAATGTTCAAATCGTTGGCTGCTAGGTGCACAAGCCGTGCTTTGTGAGAGGGCGCGTTGTCTTGAAGCAAAGGAAGATTTTGCGTGCGCGTTATCCCTCGTTTCCTGGTCACAACCTTTCTTAGTTTTGTGAGAAGATCTGCATAGTACTGTCCATTAACTGTGTTGCCACGAGGCATATAATCTTTCAAAAGGACACCTTTGCCGTCCCAAAAAACAGTCAGCATCATTTTTCCTGCAGATTTCTGCGCCCTCGGCTTGACAGGTGTTGGGGAGCCCGGGGTTTTCCATTGCATGCTGGCAATTTTGGATTCGGGGTCATAATGGTGTACCCAAGTCTCATCTACTGTCACCATGGTCTCAAAAAAAATTTAGGTGTCTTTCCCTGAAACATCAGAAATTTTATCACAGCTCTGGCCTCCTTCTTTTCCATTGTTTTGTCAAATCTTTGGAGCAGCAGATCCGGTCAATAGGGTACATTGCGCCGTGCACCGTAGCGGGAAAACCCATTGAAGAAAAAAATGCGTACTTCACACATTCAGTGCAAATATGATGAACTTTAAATGTGCCAAGTTTCATCTTCCTCCTGTGACTCCTTCATGGTCAGGCCCAAGACTTATGTCAATCCCCTTGTATTTTTCTGATAAAGTTGGCAGTTTGTCTCAGGCTTCTGTCATCCCTGTCATATAACCACATCCATTTCTCTCTTGAGATTGACAGTGTGTCTCAGGCTTTTCTCACTGCTGTCGTGTAACCAAACTATTAAAGAGTGTATCAGCTTAAACACAACACATTGTTATTGTTGAACAGAATCGACATCATTGCACTCCAGGCAAACCCATAGGTGCTCAGTCTCCCTCAGTATATGTCGAAGAGTGTGAATGCTAACTGTTCCTGTAGCTCGCTGGTTGTATACAGGACGGATACATTTTCTCATACGTCCATCTCTGCTAGCCTTAAGTTTGATGCCAAATTCCAACAGTCTTAACCTTGAAGATTCATCTATTGCAGTGTCATTCTCTAACAGGCGACCATTAATTGTTCTCAGCATCTCTCCCTTATCCACATCCAGGGTTCCAACTGTGGGTGTTTGTCACGGATTGCCTCCCCTGCTTTGCAGTAGTGGTCCACTTATGGCCAGAACGCAAGCGTATCTCAAGTAGATCGTCCAAGGTATCTATCTTCGGCGCAAGATTACTCTTGGCAGAGATGTAGATAGAAGGTGAATGGCGCTTCAACCTTAGGGAAGGGTTCACAAGATATTCACAGAAGTCAAGAACAAAAGCTACTTAGGGCTGAGCAATTTGTTAACTTATTATCTGGTCCGTCGCCTTTTGTAAAGGGTTTAAGCAGTGGTTCTGGCCCGTTAAGCCCCCAGTTGGTGTAATTCAACGAATGCCCTCTTGTACGTAATGGCTCTCTCTCTCTTTCTCTCTCTCTCTTTCTCTCTCTCTCTCTCTCTCTCTCTCTATATATATATATATATATATATATATATATATATATATATATATATATATATATATATATATATATATATGTGTGTGTGTGTGTGTGTGTTTGTGTAATTATTAAATAGTCATGCTCATACGTTTGCTTTCATACTTCTAATGACTGAATAAACAATTATTTGTTTAGTGTAAAATAACATACAACAAATTTAATAGTCAATTAGTTCAACAAGTTAAAATAAGGATTAAATGGGGGGTGAAAGGTAAATTAAATATTTCCTTACAGAGGTTGGATCGGGGCGCTATCAATGTCCGTGTTTTGCTGTTGCCTGTGACAAAAAACTTAACTCCAGATGAGTCCTGCAGCTGTAGTTCATCAATTCTGTGATGATGGAAGCCTTCTCCAGACGGTTAAAGTTTTCCTTCAAAATAGCGGCGTGAATACCACAAATCGTCTGATGGCTTGTAACCATGAACTTTAGACAAATAGAAAGAAACAAATGCCTGCTAAATACATTTGTTTGCCGCAAACTAACAGGCCCATTATCATGGTATCCACCCACCAATGTTAACCTCTCAGAAGAATTAACTTCCCGAGCACACAGTGTAAATCAGGGAATATGATGAAAATTCACCAATATCCTTCTGGGTGTTAACTAGGAAATTGCGTCTGGAGTGCGTGAATAATGATTTGCCTGAATTACAATTAAAAAGGTACATAAATCTCACAAGATAATATGTTACACCTTAGGCACATGTGAGGTAATCATCACTCATTACTCATCACTACTCCTGTCGGAGTCTGGGGTCGCTCTGCTGTCGGGTTTCCCGCACGACTAGTCAGAAACAATCACCAGCTCTTGCAGTAGTAGTTCATGCATATACTATTTTCATATGTTGAGGTTGCCAGCCTCATATATAACCACTGAGCAAGAAACATGTCAAATTTCACATTAGTAAATAAATTGTTTACACTTACCCCAAAATTTTGGGAATACACAATCTCCTTGCATAGATTTAGACTGGGCGCAGCTCTGTATTAGAAGCTTCGAAATCACTGAGGTCTGGAAATTAGAGTTAATTTCTCTGAAGGCGGGTGGCTTGCGAAATCCTGGCATGGAAAAACTTTTGTTTAATTCCTCTATGACGTGGTCTGGGAAATTAGAGTAAATTCCTCTGACAGCGGATGTTCTGTGAAATCACCTGGGCCTGGGAAAACTTTTGTTAAATTCCTCTATGACTTGTGATCAAATTCCTAGGATTCCAGTCTTGTTAATTAAAGTCCTGGCCCCTTTAAGTTTCCAATCTTGTATTGAAAATGCGGGTTTACTTGTGAATTCCAAAGTTGCCCAATACTCGATCTGTTACTTATAGTTGTGGAATTTCTAAGTCCAATGTCTCCTTTTTCTTTCTGGCTTTTAGGAGTCGCTGATAAGACTTGAGCGCTGCAGTCTCTTTGTGTGTTCTGTGTCTGTGTTTTCATCACACTGTATTCTCAGTTCGTAGTGCAAATCACAGATTACACTTCCTACTAGTGTGCCAATAAAATACATTGTATATTTCAGCTCCTCAAAATAAACCAATCCAATCGAATCTAGTTCAGCACTACATGGGTAGGGGCGTTTTTTCAAATTAAAAAAATACCCTCACGTGTTTCACAATATTACATTTACTATCCACGCGTGACCTCTTACAGTGATGTCATATCCTTGCGTCAGACTTCCGCCGGCATCTTGTGCACAACTCATAAACACTATCTGTGAACTCATTTGATGTTCAGATGCTACCTATCGCCAATATTGTCTCTCCAGACAGATTATCGTGATAATCACACACATTGATGGTCCCGTGAAAAGATAAGCGCATCTACCACCTGTGTAATCTGCCCACCTCAGACGGCTATCTCAGACAGACAATGTTGGCTTCTATAGATGTTGATCGGGCGAGACCGTCTTTTCGTGATAAGAATCTCGCTCGCTGACCGGTGATAATGACTGGGTATTGTTACGATAATACCTCAATTCACCTGGCGGAACGTAAATAAGTCTGAGGAGTGGTAAACAAGATAAAGACCGTCCCATAGCAAATACTTCCGTAGGGGAGTGGAGTGTTAGAGACTTGCTCTTACTAGATTCATCATAGAGAGTAAAATAATGAATGAAAGACCATAAATATATGCCAAATAATAGCGATGAGTGAGAGGAAGAGAAAAATGAAGAAAAAAGTGATCCTGCCGGAGTGGACGTGAGATCGCACAACCGTATCGTTACAGTGATCTTGATGCTAGTCTGTCAGCTCTCTCATTACCACATACCCCTTTATGACCAGGACAGTAGATCCACACCAGCTCCTGCAGACTCGAAGCTTCTCTGAATATTTTCCACTCATGCAGTAGCCAACCATTTTGAACCTTACGAAGCATGGACTGAGAGTCTGACACAATGACTGCCTTTGTTAATGAAGTTTCAGATTTCCAGCTTAAGGCTGCAGTAAATGCCTCTACCTCCATTCTCATACTGGAAGTTTATATCTTGTAAGCCCCGCTGTGTTCGGCGACGATTCTGCCCTTTACCCTAGCAGAGAAGCCCCAACCTGATTTCTCACCAAGGATCACAGACCCACCTATATACACAATGGCGTCATTATCCTCGGCATGATAAATAACACTAAGCTATTAAACAGTGTATCAGTTTACACACTATACAAATAACACCAAACTATTAAAGAGTGTATCCAATGTACACACAACACTAAACTATCAAAGATTGTATCCACCATACACACAACACTAAACTATCAAAGATTGTATCCACCATACACACAACACAGAACTATCAAAGATTGTATCAACTTACACACTACAAAAACAACACTAAACTATCAAAGACTGTATCCAACGTACACACAACACTAAACTATCAAAGGTTGTATCAACTTACACACTACACAAACAACACTAAACTATCAAAGATTCTATCAACTTACACACTACAGAAACAATACTATACTATCAAAGATTGTATCAACTTACACACTATACGAACAACACAAAACTATCAAAGATTATATCAACTTACTCTCCACATGTAAGCCTACCTTGCCGTTGGTTGGAGAGCTTGAGTACCCCAATGATCCTGGGAGCTATGCCGGTGGGAGTTTTACTCCTGGCAGGGTCATCCAAGCCGGACAGGTCCTTGGTGAGGGGTCAGACTAAATGGGCTGAGAAGTAGATGGAACCTTATAGGTGTAGATACAGAACCCACACCGGTGAGTGGTACATGCTCTGGTCTGCACCAATCCACCCCCACTTCATGGGTTAAATGCTTTCTTGCCTCATTCTTCAATGTTTGTCCTCTATCCTTTAAAGCCAGGGAGTAAAGCCAGGGAGTAAAGCCAGGGAGTAAACCCTGCAAAAGAATCAGTGCAGCAGGAGCATGATAGTCTTGGTTGACAATCCACCTAAGAGAAGGACAACTTCACACAAACCCGGGTAGGAAAGACTCGTTAGTTCGGAAAGACAGCTTTCCTGGGAGAGACAACTCTGATGTAAAACAACTGCTGCCTTGCAGGAAGGTCACGGAAAACCAGAGGCTAGGGAAGCAGTCCCGAACAAATGCATGCTGAAGACGGATGCACTGGGCCGCAAGGCGCACAACATAGTGCAACGCAAACCGCCTTGAGATGACAGATCTGTCAACGAAAAACTGTTTGGAGATGTCGGGAATCTTGAGTTGACTACTGCCTTTATTAGAGTCATAAATGTGGAGGTCTGAAGGCGAACGAGGAAGAAGAATATATCAACTTCCACACTACACAAACAACACTAAACTATCAAAGGTTGTATCAACTTACACACTACACAAACAACACTAAACTATCAAAGGTTGTATCAACTTACACACTACACAAACAACACTAAACTATCAAAGGTTGTATCAACTTACACACTACACAAACAACACTAAACTATCCATGATTTTCTCATAACTTATAAAACAGAATATGTAATTACACTGAAATCCGCAACCCAACCCGTTCGTTTTTTAAAATCACAAGGGGTGCTCATTTTCCACTTTCACTGTTTCTCTCCGTTTGTTAGGATCGCTAATTGATGGACCCCGGGGCACATCAGGCGTGAACAAACTTGTTGTGTGTGACAGTACCTAGGGCGATATTTTCAGTATCTAAACAAGCACTGACGAAATTAAGAATAATTGATTTGTCACCTTCAACCTCCCTGCGGAGAATAGGCTCTCGGCAAACACACTGCAAGCTTTCATGTACTGTGCCATCCGTCCAAGATCTTACTATGTTTTCTTTATCTGAAAGTGAGACCAAACTGAGGGTTATCAATTAGAGTACACAGGAAGGAAACAATGAAGAGTGTAGTAACAGAGTGGGGGAAATGAGAAAATAAGGAAGGGAGAGGGGGAAAGGGTAAAAAAATCGCATAGTGCGTGTGAGGTGAGAGGAGGAAAGATAGTGGGTGAGGCGGGGAGGATGGGGAAAAGGGATTCCGACGAAAGAGAAAAGAGGTGAGATAGTGGAAGTGAGAGAGGTAGATGAATGGGGGAGAGAGGGTATAGAGATAAAAAGGGGGAGATGAGAGGAGTGAATGGTGGAAACAGTAAGACGGAGAGAAAGGAAGCATATGGAGGACAGAATGAGACACATGTGAAGAGAGGGAAGACAGAGGGAGAAGAAAAGGAGTGATGCTAGTGTGCGTGAGGGAATACGGATATATAGGGAACAGAAAAGAGACAGCAGGGTAGAGACGGCCCAGAGAGTTAAAGTAGGGAGCAAGAGAGAGAAAACAGAGTGGCAGAGAGACGACAGAGAGGGAAAGAGGAGATAGAGACTGTGGAGAAAGTTGAGAGGGAGAGAAGAATGAGTTGCATAGGGAGAGAGGGTAGAAAGAAACTGGAAAAGAAAGAATGAAAGAAACAAAGAAAGAACGAACGAAAGAAAGAAAGAAAGTGAAGCGACACAGACTGTAATAAATGTATATATATATTGTTACGCCTCATTCTTGCACACAGGCGCACGTCCTCTAGGAAGGTAAAGCTGTGCGCAAGATGAGAGTACACGATAACGCATTGATATTGAAAGCGCACCATTTAATTCATCTATGCCGTATATTGAAATACAGGTGTGGCGTAAGCATCGTCTGCTTCAAAACCTAAACGTTAACTTTCAGTCTCTTTTGGCAGTGTCCGTCACAATGTGTGGACGTATATTCTATGTGCTCCGAGGAGATGGAGATATTTCAAAGTATATGAAGTGTTCTTCGATCTAATGATGCTCACCACTTGTTAATTATATGCCAGTATTGGAAGGCGTTTTCAAGAGAAGTGTATTAACTTTTACTAAATCGAATTCCGTCAAAATTACGACGATGAGTTGAATATTACAAGTCGCGTTGGACTATAAATATGAGTATCGGCAAATCTGCCTGAGTATATGCATGAGGACGGACCAATGACAATGTATGATCAATGCTTACTGATCTTATATGTGTTGAATTAAGGAGCTGATCGTCTTGTAAAAGAAGTCACAAATAAATATGTTTTAAACGTTTGGACAAACGTCATTGATTATTGTTTTCTATGATATGTGGAGTTTGCATGCTACGTTAAATTCAACTACTCGAACCCACGAATATATTCTTCGCAGACAAACACACGCATAGCCGAAAACAACCTTAACACACACACACACACACACACACACACACACACACACACACACACACACACACACACACACACACACACACACACACACACACACACTCAAAGCCAACAGGAGCTTCAGAGCTTGATGAATCGCTTCACTAAAGCATGCAAGGACTTTGGCCTCACAATAAGTCTAAAGAAAACGAATGTGCTGAGTCAGGATGTGGGTGCTGCACCAGTTATCACTATCGATAACTATGAATTGGCAGTGGTGCACCACTTCACATACCTAGGGTCTACCATCAATGACAAACTCTCACTGGATACAGAAATCGACAGCCGCATTGGCAAAGCTGCAGCTACCTTTGCCCGCCTCACATCGTGTGTTTGGGGAAACTCTAAACTCACAATGAAGACCAAAGCTGCGGTATATAATGCCTGCGTCACCAGCACACTCCTATATGGCAGCGAGACCTGGACGACATATGCTAAGCAAGAAAGAAGGCTCAATACCTTCCATTTGCGGTGTCTACGCCGCATCCTCGGCATCTCGTGGAAAGATAAAGTGACTAATGTCGAGGTGTTGTCACGTGCTGGCCTTCAAAGTATGTATACGCTTCTTAGACAGCGCAGACTTCGCTGGCTTGGCCATGTTCGCCGCATGGAAGATGGTCGCATCCCAAAAGATATCTTCTACGGACAATTAGCAGATGGCAAGAGAACAGTTTGGCGACCACAGCTGAGGTTCAAAGATGTGTGCAAGAGAGATATGAGGGCACTTGACATGGATCCAGCAACATGGGAGGATGAAGCTGCCGATCGCACTAAGTGGCGATGCTACTTACGGCGCCACCTCAGATTGGGCGAAGAGAGGCTCACACAAGAAGCAGAGGTGAGGAGAAAACGTCAAAAGGAGCACCAGGAAAATAAGCAGCTGAGGGCTGTCACCTCAGGGGCGCATTCCCATAGTCAGTAATGACTGAAGGGGCTATTATTATTATTATTATTATTATTATATATATATATATGGTGTCCATAAAAGAACGTACCTATTTCTTTTCTTTTCACCTACTTGACCAGTGTGTGGAGAGACATGTAACAATTACCGGTTGCAACTCAACTGCGAACGTTTCACTTGAAATACCCGCCGTGCGCATGCGCACTGTTTTGCAAAATGGCGCCGACCAAACAATAGAAGGCGTTTTGTGTGGTAGAATATGCGACAACGACGTCTGTTATCGCAGTTCAACGCAATTTTCGGCGACAGTTTGGTGTTGATCCACCGGTATACGTTGGTATACGAAATTCCTGGAGGAAGGTTGCCTGGGCAAAAGCAAAAGCACGGGTCGCCCATCATGTTCGGAGAAGGCAGTGGATAGAGTTCGGCAAGCCTTCCAGTACAGCCCCATGAAGTCGGTTCGAAGTGCGAGTCGTGAGTTGGAAATGCACCGCAGTACGGTATGGAAAGTGCTTCATAAGCGTTTGAGAATGAAGGCTTACAAGCTGCAACTTGTGCAGGAACTCGTTGAACCAGACAAAACACTTTGCACGGCCTTCAGCGAGAACATGCACAACGGTGGATCGGTCGCAATGGTCCTGACGATGCAGTGTTGCTGAGATGGCCCCCAAGGTCCCCAGACATGACACCATGTGATTTCTTTTGTGGGGCTTCATCAAGGACAGAGTCTTTGTCCCACCGTTGCCTCGAGATCTAGTGGAGCTGAGAGAGCGGATCTGTGGAGCCTTTGCTGCTGTTACAGGAGACATGCTGATTCGAGTGTGGGAAGAAAAGGACTATCGACTAGATATCTGTCGCGTCACGAAGGATGATATTGAGTCGTTGTAAGGTATGCTTAAAAACTTGCAGAGATTATCTTACTTTTGTGATAGAAAGCATTCTCATACCACATCATGGGGCCGAGAATAAATTTTTTGAAAAGGGTACAATCTTTTATGGACACCCTATATATATCATCATCATCAGTTGCCATCTCCACAACGAAGGTTGGCTGTAATGGATCTCCAACGTCTTCTGTCTCTTGTCTTGGTGGTGCACTCTGATAGATTCTTTCCTGTCCATCTCTTGATGTTATCTTCCCACTTATAGCGCTGTCTTCCCCTTGCACGTTTGCCTTCAACTCTCCCTTCTGTTATGGTCTTCTGCAAGGTGTTATGCCTTTTTATGTGGCCAAAGTATTTTAGCTGCCGAACTTTGACCTCCCTCATTAGTTCTCTTTTCATACCTAGATTTTCTAGGACCTCCTTATTTGTTTTCATCTCTTTCCATGAGATACGCCCCATTCTTCTATATATCCACATTTCAAGAGGGCTGATATATTTCAATATATATATATATATATATATTTGTTTAAATACGACTTTAGTTCCCTGTAATTTAGAGCGTTTTCCTCCCCCATGCCAGGTTCGAACCTGCCATCGTCACGCTCCAATCTACTCAGCTCTAAATGGGTACCCGCCTCTGCTCTTGAGTTACGGATGGCAAAAGGCAACCTGGAAAGAAACTGGTAACCCAACCACCTATTAAGATGAACACATGACACCCCCAACTTGTCATTAGTTGGACCATTAAGCATTGTCAATATTTGGTCTAGTTACATTACACACACTCGTTAATAAATTAAAGAACACTACACACCGGATATACCACTGTTGACGTGATGGGTGATTCATCACGGTTTTCTAGGCAAAAGCAAGGTTGGTAAAAAATGTTCCAGATACACCTGTTGGGAAAAACACATATCCGGGTTATTCTTGGTAATAGGTAGGATATCCACTTGCATCTCTTCATTTATCGCGGTATTTTGCCGCTGTAATAGGGAATATCAGCGGCGTGCTAGGGGGCGGTCCGCCCCGGATGACAGCCAGGTGCTGGGCGGGGAGTGACATCAAACATTGTTATTATAGTACTTACTCAATGCTAAAAAATATACTTGCAAGTGTGTTTCATAATAGGGGTGAGTGGTGACCAATGGTAGAATCCGTCGTGGGTGGTAAATACTTGAAATACGCCCCAGCGGAATATAAGCGTTCCGGGAGACATTGGTGGTTAAAACTGAATGACATGCGTCGACGATTAACAGAAACGTGAAAACAGTACAAACATCTAAGAAATAAATATTTAGATCAATGCCATTTCTCCAGAAGAGAATATGATACATATTCTCTGCTGTCCCAGTTGCGTTCTAGTGTGACAGTTTGGTCAAAACTGACGTTACATGTAGCAGGATTTTTACAACGCCAGGAGTTTGTAGACCGATAGCAAATACTACTACGAGGAGAAGTCAGTAAATAGGTTACAAACTGATATGGGGAAGCTGAAAATGGTATTTGGTAGTTTCTAAAGGTGTCATTAGGCGACAGTATCATCCAGCTTTATGATTAACTTAGGTAGCTAACTGCTAGGTGTCGCATGCGCAGAGCAGATACAAATGGCGACCGTGCTCGTGGAGTGTATAAACGAAGAACAGCGCGCTGTTGTGCGTTGTTTGGGGTGATTCTGACAGAGTGCTGTTAGCCCATTTCCAGACGAAAGGTGAGAATGTGAATGCTGCATCGTACTGTGAAGTTCTGTTGATGCTTCGGGATGCAATTCGAAGAAAACGCCCAGGCCTACTGACTAGAGGAGTACTGCTCCATCACGACAATGCTAGACCACATACGGCTCGATTAACCCAGGAGAAAATTGAACAACTAGGATGGCAAATTCTTGAACATCCGCCTTACAGTCCCGTCTTAGCCCCGAGCGATTTCCACCTGTTTGGTCCACTAAAAGCTCACCTTGGCAGTAAACATGTCGCGGGTGATGCAGAGGTTGAACGTGAGGTGCGAATGTGGCTGAAACAGCAGAGCACGCACTTCTATGCTGCAGGTTTCGAAGCATTAATACCTTGTACATCGATGGGATAACTATCAATGTTGGTGGAGATTATGTTGAGAAATAAAGCAGAAATGTTAGTGCAATAATACACAATAATAGTTCAAGTTCGTATCTCATTTTTTTCCATAACCATTTGTAACATACTTGTACTTACTGACTTCCCCTCGTATATGGATGCAATTATTCTATAGAAGGAAATTCCAAGAACATTAAAGAGCATGTGCTGTAGCAGGAAATTTGTTTGTTTGGTTTTAAGGACCATCTTCATTACACACGGACAACTCCATGATTGCTCCGATCTCCTCCCTTAGATCACACATGGAGGATCTCATCACAGTGCACGAACTCCGTAGCACCGGCGAGAATCGCAGTGTGTGTAGATAGGAATCACACACTCTATAAATATGTTTGTGGTGGGTAGATTTCCTCATTTTTGAATTTTGCTAAGGTAGCGGACGTATGGTCTACACTTTACGATTTCCAACTGCCGAGGGATTGTTGACATGTGCTGTGCGACTTGCACACAGGACTTCCTTATTTGTTTCCCTTTATCCAAGAAGACTAGGCATCCGATCTCACTACCCAGGAAATTTGGGAGGGGGGGGGGGGGGGGAAAGAATGACATCATTAGGAATCACTGGTTCTGAACAAAAAATGTCCATCAATTATACTCCTTGTATTGGGAGCGAACCCGGTACTTTTAGAATTATAGGCGGACGCACAATCTTAGCCACTCCCATCCCTAGAAAAGGAAATTTGAAGAACTGTTCGCTATGGAGGCAAAATATAAAAACAGTGAACACTGCATGCGACGAAATGTCTGTCCTTGTCCTTTTGTGTGATCTCTCATCCCTCCAGCCCTACGTCAGTATCATTTATTCTTCATTTTTCTCTCCCATCGCTGTTATTTGGCACTTCATTTGTCCATATCATACATTTTACTCTTTATGCTGGACATAGCATGGGGAAAGTCTCTAACACGCCACCCCCCTATGGCAGTATTTGCTACGGGAGTAATTCTTATCTTATTGTGTCACATTCACGCTTCACGAAGACGTGTTAAGTTACGCCAGGTTATTAGACGGTCAGCGACAATATTTTATCGTATAATCTGTCTGACTATCTTTTCAAGCGACGGTGCTTATTTATCCAAGCTTGTGTTGGAAGGAGTGCTGAATAGAACCAAATTTGTTTGTCTGGCAAAACACAGGATAACACGTGCACGAGGCGGAACTTATGACATAAGCGCTTCCGGCTCATCCTTGATACACCTACATTACTGTCTGTGTGACACATGTGGGCATGTTTTCATGTGTGTCTACCGATCTGTCTGTAAGTTTGTACTCAAGGGCATCGGACACCATCTTATCATATATGGGAGACGTGACCTTTGCAAAATTTTTCCATGACGGAAATATTTTGAAAGTACCACACCCGACCTGTTTGAAAATGATTGGAGCGTTTATTTAACTCCATAACAAACGAAGGCAGGGACTATAGTCTGACCATTTCGCAGTTTTATTTCACTGTGAATTTCACGCTCGCCAAGACAACATCAGACCTCGCCAGAGTGAAGACTAGATTCAGAATTCCTTTTTTAAACCGGACCTTTCATTGGAGAACCAGATAAGACTTACAAAGCACAGGAAATCTCTACATTTTAATAAGGAACACCGGTAATAGGAAACTGAAGACACACGAACTCAGAGAGGAATCTATTGTAAAATTAAAGACATCCCAGACGCGTGTAAGAGAACGATTCGTCTCTTTTATTCATCTGAGCAGCAAGTCTGTATCCAAGATTGTAGTGCATTTACATTTCATATTTATTATTGTTCGTCCATCACAAGTGATGAAGACCACTCTGTTCATCCAATTATTAGGATGTTAGGATAGTCTATGAGTACGAAGGTGACTGATAAGCCCGATGCGGGCCTGGAAGGATCTCGGACAGTGTGGGCAGGGAATGTTTGCTTCATGTGAAGGTTTTATTTCACTATCTTTTCTAGCTTGTCTCCGCTGTTCCGCTGCTGCTCTTCTGGAAGATTCGCATGCCACTGCACCTTTACGAAGAGATGTGCGCCAGGCAGTTCGGTCTTGCGCAGCAGCTTCCCATGTGTCTGGGTTTATGTCAAAGGTTTTTAATGAAGCCTTAAGCGTGTCTTTGAAGCGCTTTTTCTGGCCACCATGGGAGCGTCTACCCTTCTGCATCTCACCATAAAAGAGTATCTTTGGCAGTCGATGGTCTGGCATGCGGACTACATGACCTGCCCAGCGAAGCTGTGACTGCATCAGAATAGTATCGATGCTAGGGATACCAGCTCTGTCAAGAACGGCGGTATCTGGGATCTTGTCTTGCCATTTGATGTTCATTATCTTCCTGAGACAGACTGTATGGAAGTGGTTGAGCTTTTTTACGTGGCGCCTGTATACAGTCCATGTTTCACATGCATAAAGCAGCACTGGAAGCACCGCAGCTCTGTATACCTTCAGCTTTGTCTGTAGACTAATGCCACTTCGATGCCAAACGTTGGTGTATAGTCTGCCAAATGTGCTGCTGGCTTTGGAGATCCTGGTGTTCACCTCATCATCAATGACGATGTTCTGGGATAGTGTACTATTTATTACAAACATGTGAACTACCATATAAATGTATATATTACCATGTGAAGTTTAATGTGTGAAACTCGCTATTGGATGTCAAAGTCATTTGAGGCTGGCAACCTCAGTATCTAGAACGATGATTCATGAACCACCACTGCACGGGCTGGTGATTTCTTTATTGATAGTTTCGTAAAGAGAACTAAAAGCATAAAGTAGTTCCAGGTTCCCTATGGAGCAGGGAGGGAAAGATGAAAGAAATGATGTGCATTCTAAGAATAATACTTACAGTTTCAAAGCTTTTCACTCAGTGTAAATGTAAACGAAAAAACAGATTCATGTTAAAATTAATAGAAGTTTCGAACTTTTCCCCAAGTGTAAATGTAAATGAAACATAAGTGAATTTATATTGTGAACACTTTTCAAACAGTGAAGATGTAAATGTAAAACATATTATATCTGTACGTTTAACCTTTTCATTTAAATGTAATGTAAAGCTAAAGCTATTCAGTTCAAATGTAAATAAAGTTTATCACGAGGGATTAAATTTAATTCTCATCGAGGGTAAATTCTGACATGGGATGGTGGTATGGGAAGATACGAACCCATAACTATGAGTTGGAAACCGCAATACTCAGAAGAGCATTCGTTTCTATTCTTCTATCATAGTTATTGGTGGTACCAGCAGAAAGTACTATCTCTGGAACCAAGTGAAGGTAGAAGTGAACTGACGTTGCGCGAGACGCCATCATAAGAGGGTCTTATAGACAGACGCAGAACCAGCTTGACCGTTACTCCTTGACGTTTTGGGAACGTGCGGCGCCTGAACTTTGACTAGAGACGAGTGACAGCAGTGTACAGAAAACCTACCCATCAGGAGGAGGATTAGAATCATCATTGGCAGCTAAGTTAACCTATATGCTGCCACTTGAACTTCTTATCAAGAAACCATTCAAGTGATGAAAACCTTTTCATAAATATTCAAATTATTTTCCAACTGTTACAACCTAAAGTGATTATTAAATTTTGTTATTTGTAATGTTACAAATTTAAACTTCAATTTAATCATTGTAAAGTTACTGCATGTTTATCTCAGTCAAATTACTACACATACTCTAAACAGAGCTATATATTATAATAATAATTCCACTGATTAACTCATCGGTGGGGATTAACGAGCTAGAATAAACTATTGCTAAATTCTTCATAATAGGTGTCGGCAGATTACAGAATTAACGTGCTCAGCAACAGCCAGCATTGTTTTCGCTAATCTGAATATCTTGTGAAGACTCCCATGTGAGAGAAGCTTTACTACTCTTCTATCTACAGTTCTGCCAAGAGTAATCTTGTGTAAAGATAGACTCCATTGAAGCCTATAATAGATACTCTTGAGTTTTGGCCACTGTTGGACCACAACTGCAAAGCAGGGGAGGCAATACCGTCACACTGCATAATCATCACAATTTAAGAGGACACTGCTAATTCTATTTACAAAGAACATTCACAAGAAAATAGTTTAATATTTCTTATATTTTTGGTACTATCACATCACTTTATTTTCTCATTCCATTGCGATTTAATATTTTCATACACTTTGCGTTACAGAATTTATTTGTTTTTTTTAATGGCATTGTTAAATATTGTTTTATTTTGCACTAACACTATCCACTTATATAGTCAACATTGTAGTTATTTGTAGCAGGCTTTTTACAACCCAGGAATTTGTAGACCGGACAACAACTGCTATTACATGAAGGATGTTACTTTAGCCTGTGATGTATAGTAATTTTATCTTACATATATATTAAAACGTATAGTTCACTATTCAAGGCAAAGCCCGTTCCTGCTCTTTCTGTCACATCAGTAGTCCTTTTCAGACTATATTCCGTTTTCCCATGAACATAACAGTACTTCATATATTCCCTGTTTTCCCATGAAAACAACAGTAATTCACACATTCCCTGTTTTCCGATTAACATAACAGTACTTCATATATTACATGTTTTCCATGAACAAAACTGTACTTCATATATTCCCTGTTTTCCCATGAACATAACTGTACTTCATATATTCCCTGTTTTCCCATGAACATAACTGTACTTCATATATTCCCTGTTTTCCCATGAACACAACAGAACTTCATACATTCCCTGTTTCCTCATGAACAAAACTGTACTTCATACATTCCCTGTTTCCCATGAACATAACTGTACTTCATATATTCCCTGTTTTCCCAAGAACATAACTGTACTTCATACATTCCCTGTTTTCCCGTGAACATAACGGTGCTTCATATAAATCCTGATCCCCATAAACACAACAGTACTTCGTATATTCCCTGTTTTCCCATGAACACAACAGTACTTCATACATTCCCTGCTTCTCCATGAACATAAACATACTTCATACATTCCCTGTTTCCCATGAACATAACTGTACTTCATAGTATCCCTGTTTTTCCATGAACACAACAGTACTTCATAAATTCCCTGTTTCCCATTAACATAACTGTACTTCACATACTCCCTGCTTTCCCATTAACATAACTGTACTTCATATACTCTCTGTTTTCCTATTAACAAAATAGTACTTCATAAACTCCCTGTTTTCCCATTAACATAACAGTACGTCACATATTCCCTGTTTTCCTATGAACATAACAGTACTTCACATACTCCCAGTTTTAATATTAACATAACAGTACTTCATATTTTCCCTGTTTTCACATGAACATAACAGTATTTCACATATTCCCTGTTATGCCGTGAACATAACAGCACTTCAGATGCGCCTGTTTTCATAGAAACATAACAGGATATCACATACTCCCTGTTTCCCTACGAAAATAACAGTATTTCAGGCATCCCAAATCTACTTGTTCAGAGTCCCAGGAATAAGGAAGAAATTCAGTCAAATCTAGTGTTTAGTGAATTTTTCTGAGCGTTCTTGTCCCCGATAAAGACTTATACGGTCGTAACTGTCTCATAAGTTAGCTGCATGTACACCAGACCACAAAGGCGTTTACGTTTGAACATATACCCTGATATAAACGGCGACCTTGTGTCTATGTTGAACGCGGCGTGCCTCGCAAAAATGAAACACAAAATGTCTTGTTAACCAAAAATAAGAAGTTAACTATGTCACTGCCCTTTGTTCTCTCTCTCTCTCTCTCTCTCTCTCTCTCTCTCTCTCTCTCTCTCTCTCTCTCTCTCTCTCTCTCTCTCTGTTTGCTTCACATTGTTATGTAACCATATTTCTTTCTCTATCTGGTTCAGTTTGTTGTTCTTTCTGTCTCCTTCGATTTGTTATGTAACTATATATCTTTCTCTGCTTCACTTTGTTGTATAACCATTTATCTTCCTCTCCTTCGATTTGTTATGTAACTATATATCTTTCTCTGCTTCACTTTGTTGTATAACCATTTATCTTCCTCTCCTTCGATTTGTTATGTAACTATATATCTTTCTCTGCTTCACTTTGTTGCATAACAAATCGAAGGAGAGGAAGACACTTTGTTGTATAACCATTTATCTTCCTCTCCTTCGATTTGTTATGTAACTATATATCTTTCTCTGCTTCACTTTGTTGTATAACCATTTATCTTCCTCTCCTTCGATTTGTTATGTAACTATATATCTTTCTCTGCTTCACTTTGTTGTATAACCATTTATCTTCCTCTCCTTCGATTTGTTATGTAACTATATATCTTTCTCTGCTTCACTTTGTTGTATAACCATTTATCTTCCTCTCCTTCGATTTGTTATGTAACTATATATCTTTCTCTGCTTCACTTTGTTGTATAACCATTTATCTTCCTCTCCTTCGATTTGTTATGTAACTATATATCTTTCTCTGCTTCACTTTGTTGTATAACCATTTATCTTCCTCTCCTTCGATTTGTTATGTAACTATATATCTTTCTCTGCTTCACTTTGTTGTATAACCATTTATCTTCCTCTCCTTCGATTTGTTATGTAACTATATATCTTTCTCTGCTTCACTTTGTTGCATAACCATTTATCTTCCTCTCCTTCGATTTGTTATGTAACTATATATCTTTCTCTGCTTCACTTTGTTGTATAACCATTTATCTTCCTCTCCTTCGATTTGTTATGTAACTATATATCTTTCTCTGCTTCACTTTGTTGTATAACCATTTATCTTCCTCTCCTTCGATTTGTTATTAACTATATATCTTTCTCTGCTTCACTTTGTTGTATAACCATTTATCTTCCTCTCCTTCGATTTGTTATGTAACTATATATCTTTCTCTGCTTCACTTTGTTGTATAACCATTTATCTTTCTCTCCTTCACTTTTTTATGTAACCATATATCTGTCTCTGCTCCACTTTTTATGTAACCATATATCTTTCTCTGATCCACTTTTTTGTGTAACCATATTTATTTCTCTAGACTGACTTAAATCCCATTTCTAAAACTGCTTCCAGCCATTATTTGGCATCTTTATTCCGACCGTTTCCCATGTTACTTATATTTCTGTACCTTGAAGTAATCTGGCTTCTCTCTTCTTTGTATTCCTTCTCCCTTCTCTTTATTCCCTTCTTTCTCTGTATCCCATCTTCCTTCTCTTTATTCCTTCTCCCTTCTCTGTATTTCTTCTCTGTATTCCTTATCCCTTCTCTTTATTCCCTTCGTTCTCTTTATTCCTTCTCCCTTCTGTCTTCCCTTCTTTCTCTGCATTACTTCTCCCTTCTCTTTATTTCTTCTCCCTTGTCTTTTTTCCTTCTCCCTTGTCTTTTTTTCTTCTCCCTTCTCTGTATTCCTACTCCCTTCTCTCCATCGTAACTAGCGTGTGATAAGCGAAAAGTGAACGCACAAGCCATTAAATGCAATGTATATTCACCTGGAAGCTGTCTTTGATGTCAAGAGTTTGACCCAATTTGAGACAGGTATCTGTAAATATCTGTTATCAGAATTGACAAGTCGCCATTTCTGTACATCCGCTTTCGTGTGTACAGGTATCTTTGATGTCGCCTATATTCTCAGTTGATGATGCGGGGTTGCATTTGCGGCAATTGCGTTCTGTTTTGAGTGTATGGGTGTTTTTTCCCGGTAAATGACGAAATGTGCTACCATAGAAAATCGAATTCTTTTGAATGCACATACGTAAATATGGAACACGGGAACCCCACTGGAGCTGATCCTCTTGCAGGAAACCTGCACCAACCAAACAGTTACACGATCTTGTATCTGTGGTTTCTGTAGCATTTGTTTTACGTGATGAGGTTGCCAGCCTCATGTACAACCTCATATTAGTCGTCCTTTTTCCCTTCATGCCTGAGGGCGCAGTGGCCTTGTTAATCTCACACCTAAGGGTCTTTTATATTTAGACATACGCCCTAATATAACCGACTAGGTTGAACGGGACGTGCCTCGCCAAAACGATGCAAAACTTTATATATATATATATATATATATATATATATATATATATATATATATATATATATATATATATATATATATATATATATATATATATATATATATATATATATATATATATGGTCTTGTTATCAATGTGCCTCTTCAGAGACCGCCAGAAATGTACTTAAAAGTATTTGATTTATCTCTCATATTTTACATTCCTCGTCTGTATTGTCTCGTTCGAATCCTGCTGTCATTTTCGTCCAGTATTTTTTGTTACCCACATTGTTTCTTACTTACAAACTTACTTGTACTGAGTTATTGTCTTAGTTACTTACTTACTTTCTTGTACTTACTAGTTACTTTCTAGTACTTACTTACTTAGTTTACTTTCTTGTACTTACTTACTTACTTAGTTACTTACTTACTTTCTTGTACTTACTTATTTACTTAGTTACCTACTTACTTTCTTGTACTTACTTACTTACTTAGTTACTTACTTACTTTATTGTACTTACTTAGTTACTTACTTACTTTCTTGTACTTACTTAGTTACTTACTTTCGTGTACTTACTTACTTACTTAGTTACTTACTTACTTTCTTGTACTTACTTACTTACTTTCTTGTACTTACTTACTTAGTTACTTACTTACTTTCGTGTACTTACTTAGTTACTTACTTTCTTGTGCTTACTTACTTACGTAGTTACTTACTTACTTTCTTGTACTTACTTACTTACTTAGTCGTTCCTCTTCTACCGTGAGGTGTAGAGGTTTGGAAGAGAGAACTCCATACTATCCTATCGGCTGTCTTTCTCCTGGCCTGGTTCCATTATAGTCCTCGGATCTTCAGGGATTGTCTAATGGTGTCCTCCCAATGAACTCTGGGTAGTTCTGGGGGTCTGGAACCCTGGCTCTTGGTCTCCCATATGTGTCGTGGTAGCCGATCTTCTCCCATTCTGCAGACATGACCAAACCATACCAATTGAGACTGTTCTACTTGGGTCTGCAGGGGCTGGGTTTTGAGGCTATGACGTATCGTCTGGTTGCGGACCATGTCTCTTCTTGTTACTTCAACCACCTTCGTCAGATACCTTATTTCTGAGGTTTGGAGCTGACTTTTGTAATCCACATTGTTTCATTTAGACAAATCTCAGATCACGTGATATTTAACTATCTTCTTTCATTCAGATCACAACGTTATTTTCACACTTCTCTCAATCAGATCACATGCTATTTTCACACTTCTCTCATTCAGATCACAGGTTATTTTCACACTTCTCTCATTCAGATCACAGGTTATTTTCACACTTCTCTCATTCAGATCACATGCTGTTTTCACATTTCTTTCATTCAGATCACAGGTTATTTTCACACTTTTCTCATTCAGATCACATGCTATTTACAGAATTTTCTTACGGATGGCACATTTCTTTCTCACCTCTTTCACACAATCATAATTATCTCTGCTCTTCAGCTCTCTTCCATCATCTACTTCTTCTCTGCTACATTTATCATCTTTTACAAAGCCTTACTTTACCTTGTTTGCCTTCCTTCCTCTTAAATGTGTCACGTAAAACTTCTTTTAACTTTCAACTCATCTTGCGTACCTAACGATCTGCTCTGATTTGTTCTGTTTCCTTCTTTAATCTTACTTTTTCTCTCTGTCTTTTCCCTTGTTCTTTTCTGACGTCTTCTCGCTATAACTGTGTGTCCTGCTGTGACTTAATTTAAACTGAACCATCCATTTTCCTTATCCGCCTCACTAAAAGGCCGCCTCTGGTAGAAGTGACTCCGCGAGTTTTTTATTAACAGGCTGCGCTCCCGAGAGGTGTCCTCTTGCCTGTGGCATTCATTCTTGCTGGCCCGACCCGTCGACGTAAACATCTTGAAATTATAAGAAACTCCCGGAATAACAATTACTCCCTTAGAATGTGAGTTGAGAAGTCTAGATGCGTCACTCTGGACAATTTGTGCCCAGAGAGTCCAAATTTGTCAGCATCCAATTCTCTTGCCAGAATGGCTCGTGGAAATAATTGTACGTGTTCATAATTTTTTGTTAGATTTCACTACATTGACATAATATTATTAGATATATAATTGTAGATGTAACTTTACAAACATAATCTCATTAGAAAAGATATTTGTAGATATAATTAACATAAGATAATTGTAGGTGGATTTACAAATATATATGTAGATAAACTTACAAACAGATATTTGTTGATGAAATTACAGATAGATGCAGATATAAATTATACACAGATATTTGTTGATAGAATAGTAAAAATAGATGATAGAATTACAAATATATATTTATAAAAAGAATATTTTTTAAAAATATTTTTGTAGATGGAATTACAAACATACATTTGTAAATAGAATTACAAGTGACTTTCAGTATGTATACCTTGGGTAATTGAATTTATAGAAACAAAATTAGTAGATAGATAAATGTAGATGAAGGAAAGTTTAACTATAAAATTATTTGAAGATAAAATTACAAACTATCTGTCACTTGATAGATGTAAACAGAATTACACATTAAACATCACTAACTAAATATTTGTAGATATCATCGCAGAACAAGTAATTTATTAACATTTCTAATCTGCGCTGGCTCTACTCACGAAAAGAAAGTACCAGAACCTTAGCGCATTTATTTAACAACCATTACGCCCAATTCTGCTTCAAAAATACAAATGCCAAACACGTCATCGCGTTTCAACAGCCAGCAAACAAATGACTCACTTAATTTCCTTCCCGACTCTTCTCTCTCCAAATCTGAACTCCTCTCAAATCACGCTTAACCATTGTTCATTTACAGTGACCACAGATGCCCGGCATGAATCATGTACAACTTGGGGTTCCCTTTGGGTACAAACACTAAAACATTTTCTATATACACTCAGCGTTCACTTAACATGATACTTGTGTAAAGTAGAAGGATTGAAATTGTTCGACAAGGTCATCAGCGTAGAACTGATGACAAGAACTGACAAGAACTGACAAGAACTGACAAGAACTGACAAGAACTGACAAGAACTGACAAGTATCAATGGAACAAGATACGAGAAGAAGGCGCTGATGATGGACTGTCATTATTCTGGAATGTACAAGGCAAGAAAAGTAGAGGCAGACGAAAGAACCGACAGAGAAAAAAGCTAGAGACAAATACAGTTGTTGAGGAAGATATGGACAGAACTTGAGTTGATGGGATGCCACAGAAGGACTTGGCATGTGTCTGTTTAAGGCCAATGCTCATTGGACGAATCGGCATTTGACAAATCAGGCAGGCATTGGTCATTGGATAAGTTGTCACTGGACCAATCGACATTGAGCAAATAGTACATTAGACCAATCGTCATTAGATCAATTGATCTTTGATTTTTCATGTGTGAAGTTCTTTGCTCTTTTCCTGAGACATACCTCCAATTCTAAAGCCGTGCCAAAATTAGATATATCATAGGTGGCTTATTTAGCCAATCTTTTTAAATTGTTTTCTTGGACTCCGCCATTTGTTACAGCTGTTTTTCACTACCCTTGTTCTAGATATCGTTTGATTAATTTTATCTTCACAGAATGGCGGCCGGGGTGTCAATCAGTGACGTCATGGTCTACTCATTTCTACTAATGGTGTTATTTTCCTCGACTTTTCATGGGGTCAAGGTCACGGGCGTTGTCACGGCTCCGTACAACACAACAGTTGACCCGTACTTAGACTACACGTGCCCTATGGAATGCATGTGCTACAAGATGAACGACGTGAGTATGAAACTTCATTAACACTAATGCATTCACATCATCATCATCATCACCAGTCATCGTTGCTGCCATCTTCACATCGAAGGTCGACCGCAATGGATCTCCAACGTATTCTGTCTCTTGTCTTGATGGTACACTCTGATAGACTCTTTCCTGTCTGTCTCTTGTCTTGATGGTACACTCTGATAGACTCTTTCCTATCTGTCTCTTGTCTTGATGGTACACTCTGATAGACTCTTTCCTGCCTGTCTCTTGTCTTGATGGTACACTCTGATAGACTCTTTCCTATCTGTCTCTTGTCTTGATGGTACACTCTGATAGACTCTTTCCTATCTGTCTCTTGTCTTGATGGTACACTCTGATAGACTCTTTCCTGTCTGTCTGTCTGGTACACTTAGACTGTCTGTCTCTTGTCTTGATGGTACACTCTGATAGACTCTTTCCTGTCTGTCTCTTGTCTTGATGGTACACTCTGATAGACTCTTTCCTGTCTGTCTCTTGTCTTGATGGTACACTCTGATAGACTCTTTCCTGTCTGTCTCTTGTCTTGATGGTACACTCTGATAGACTCTTTCCTGCCTGTCTCTTGTCTTGATGGTACACTCTGAAAGACTCTTTCCTGTCTGTCTCTTGCCTTGATGGTACACTCTGATAGACTCTTTCCTGCCTGTCTCTTGTCATGATGGTACACTCTGATAGACTCTTTCCTGTCTGTCTCTTGTCTTGATGGTACACTCTTGATTTAGCGTTGGCGATTCCTATTCATCTTCTTGATTTCTGTTTCACTGTCATGAAATATTCTAATCCACATATATAAATTATTAGGTAAATATGAAGCCTAACAAATAAAATTAATAAAGAGAAAGAAGCAATGGTTAAAAATAAACAGTGCTTCAGCAAAAAATGTTTTCTATGCCCTTACAAAGAAAATCACCACTCGAAAATCCCAACCCTTGTTTTCTGCTTCGTCTGCCAAAATTGTAACGCTTTCACGTTGATATAAAAGCATTATGTAACTTTCATTACACCGCCTTCTTCCATAGAAACGTACGTTGCTGCATTTCTAAGAAAAACATTGAGACGTTAACTGCGTTCTTATCTGCGTAATGACCTAAATTAATCCTAACAAAATTTTAAATTATTAGCGTTACCAAAACGAACGCGACAGATGGAACAAAAAGGATAGCGAGGAGAAGAGAGGGGTTCAGGGCTGGAATAAACCGCATGCGCATAGATCAGGAACGCATGCATATTAATGCGACCTCTCGCCGCGTCGCGCGATATACAAATGCTGCCCATCACGCGTGTAAGAAGTCTACATTGCACTAACTTTTTTTCAGACGGACAGTGATAAAATAGCACTAACCCTTTCCCAGAGTTAGGTTTAGGTAATCATAAATCATAAAAATACGCTCTTATTAGAAAATGATATCCAATTAGATTGGGTTTACGGTTTGAACAACATAACAGTACACCCAGACAGCACAATCATCTTCGAAACAGGGAGGTAGAGAAAATTAAATTGCATATTTGAACCGCATAGGAACACATCGTAGCTCCATTTTAAATAATGTTTGGGATTTTTGGGTTCCTTAGGGTCTTGCTGACAAATAATATGATGTAAAACGTTTGTACGCAATAGATAGTCCTGGCAGGAATTAATAAAGATTATCACCCAAACTAAAAATAAAATAGTGGGGATGCCATGCCTGACAGCAAACAATGGGGAAGTCATTTCTAGCCATCATGCTAAATAATTGTTTTGTATTTTTTTTTTTTTAAGTGTTTAATGAAAAAAATTTGACGTTACACGAAATAGCCTACCATGTAAACTCCACAATTGATTGGAGCGCAACAAAAGAGCTGCACAAACACACGATCAACTACTTCTGCCCTATATAAGCACATCTATCTAACCATACTGAACAAAGACTTATATAGCGTGGTCGGTGGTACTCATATTAGACCATACGTAATCCATTTCCTCTTGAGGGTTGTAACATTATTTGTCGGAGAGGACGTCTAGGAAGGTTAAAATTTTAAAAATTTATCTTCAAAAACACTTGTCGATCACGAATATACACTACAGTGCGTTGAAGCTTCACAAATGATATTTTTGCTCAATAGTAAAAGCCTGGAAGATTATAAGCAAGATAAGGGAAGTTCGTGCCTGTTTGTGCCAGAAAAGTCATTGCTGGTCTCAACGTATCTGTGAATTATTTATCCGATAAGAATATGCTAGGTTTTTGCTAAGCTTGAACCATTCAAATATCTTTTGATGAAAAATTTGAATTGTTGCATTTCTGAAATTTTGGAATTCATTGATTACAATGCCTGTATATATATGATAGTTCAGTGGCCAACGTGAAGGTAACAAGCCTGTTTAATGAAATCCCGGTGAAGCGTCCGAATTTGTTAAGCCTGAACTCAATGGAGTGTTCACGTAGCATACGAACATTGTATAGTAAAGCAGGAGAACTCCAGCCACTGATAATAGAGTGTCGTGAGCCAAAGTTAAAACGGCCATGGATTGGACCAAACAGTACACTACAACCTAGACATGGACACATGGATGATGACTAGAAAGAAATAATGCTGGTATTTGCAGTGGCGTAGTAACCATTAAGGGAGGTTTTAACAATACTGGTTATAAATAGATAATTTCAGTGAAGCTGACAGTTGGCACCACACTAACGATATACTGAAAATCAATTCTGTTTGTGAATGTATTGATGCTCAGTGTTATTAGAACAATAGAAATAGTATCAAATTGTTAATGAAGTGAAGGTACATCCTTCATATTGTTTTTCAGGACACCGTTGAGAAGAGTAAGGTCTACGATCCTCGGTACATTTGAGGCAGCCAAATCTAGGTCAGAAAGAGATTCTGCTAGAATTATAGAGAAGTCCAGGACCCAGCATACTCCGTTGGTCCCATTTAAGCTAATTCAGTGAAAGGTGTCGCTCCTGAGAGAACAGGGGACGAAATCGAGCAGAGGAAGTCTATTCTGCCGCCATCACGCAAGATAATAGCTGATTGTGGCCAGCTGAGCTCAAAATTATGTACCCCCATCTTAAAATAACATTGTAACATAAACTTAAGAGGGGAAGTAAATTGTTTTAATATCAGGAACTGAGAACATCTCCAATACTAGTTCCAATAAAGACAAACTATTGAAGTCATGATGACAAATACCAACAGAGCTTGAACAAAACAAAACCAGTATTACCTCATATTACTACTACACAAAACTGACACACATAGGATACTTTTAATAATATATGTCACTACAATATTCATATTGATAAATTTCTGTACATATAACTTGTAATTAAAATTGATTTGTGATTCCTGGTTCCCCTTTGTATTTCTGAATCAGGACACATATTCATTCATGACACAGCAATGAATACATAAGTTGTTATATTGAAAAGTTATCAGTGACTCCTTTAAGATATCCTTGTAGAGTGTTTTATGTATGTGAGTGTCACAGTGTTGTCAAGTGTGGTGGAATAAATTTAAATTTCACCACACCATCTTAGTTGGAACTTTTCTACTGACACTCATATATTCTAATTATAACCCATCAGGGATTGTACAGAACATTGACCTCTATCAATTACAAAAAAATATTTGTTATAATCATTTTTTCTTCTTCTGGTGTGTATTTTGCAATTTGGGCTTTGATGGGAACAGAAAGGTTAAGTTACGAAACCCAAGAATGGAGTTAAGAGGATGGAATAATGCTGTAATTTTGTTCACAGATGCGGTATCAGTAGTTTATTACAAATAAGGGAGGGAAACCTGAGCACGGAAGGTCCAGTGTTCAAATCCTGGGTAAGCCACTCATGTCTGTTGTTTTTCTGTTGTCTGGTGTTCTACTTCTTTATTTCCTGCGAGTGCCTGATAACATACCTTTATATTTGTTTCATATTAATTTACGGTATCAGTAGTTACAGCGCTGAGGAGTAAACAAAATGTAGACCTAAGCGACAGAAAAGTTTGGTTTGGTTTTTAAGGACTATCTTCATTGCACACGGACAACTCCATCAGTGCTCCGATCTCCTCCCTTAGATCACACAAGGAGGGTCTCAGCACAATGCACGAACCCCGTAGCACCGGCGACAATCCCAATGTGTGTATATTGGAATCACACAGTCTATAAATATATTTGGTGGGTAGGTTTCAAATTTTTAAATTTTGCCAGGGCAGCGGCCTTATGGCCTACTCTTTACGATTTCCAACTACCGTGGAATTTTAACGTGCGCAACTTGCACACGGGACCTCCTATTTTTTCGCCCTTATCCAAGAAGTCTGGCATCCGATTTCACTACTCAGGAGACCAGTATGACATCATTAGGACTACTGGTTCTGAAACAAATTTTCCATAAAGTATATTCCATCTACTGGGAATCAAACCTAGTACCTCTAGAATTGGAAGCGGACGCCATACTTCTTTCTTAGCCGCTTAACCCCTAGACCTAAGAGCAGTTCTCTACAAATTAAGTCAGCGATTCAATAGAGTTGTGATACAGTGGGTCCTATCACATTGCAACATCCTTCGCAAAGAGAGGCTGACAGATTGGCAAAGGAAGATGCAGAGCTACCTCAGCATGACACAAGCACAACTTATGATGAGGCCAAGAGTTTTATCAATAGCTGATACAGAAACAAGTCGGAAGCAGAGCATCCAGGTCACACACAAAATGATGCATGTTACCAGCTAACAGAAGTGAACACGTGATAATCTTCAGACTCCGCATAAGCCACAACGGATTGGTATACCATCTATTCAACAGCCTAATGATAGGAACTACTTATGAGTGCAGTTGTGGTACCTATAAAATAGCACCTGAACATCTGAAGAACTGAGAAAGCACATATGACCATCACCAGTAAAACTGGACAAACTCTATGGGGATACCGACAACCTGGAGATGATCTTCACCATGAACTTAGTTCGCACGCTGACCTCGCTTAGGACAGTCATAGAATTGATTAGAAGTCAATTTCTTTAAACTCGTACAAGTTGACGTCTGAAAGTGTACGAGGATAAACAAGAAGAATAATGTTAGTCGGATCTAGAACAACACGACAAGACACGACAAGACACGACAAGACACGACAAGACACGACAATATATCAGCAATTTTCCACAAGACTTTACAAAACATACCAGTACTACATGTTGTGTGTATTTTTTTATAGCTCCTTACTTATTATGGGATCTCGACTGCTCCCTAAAAATGTATAAATGACAAATTTTGCCACTGATCCATAAAAATGTATAAATGACAAATTTTGCCACTGATCCCTACAAATGTATAAATGACAAATTTTGCCACTGATCCCTACAAATGTATAAATGACAAATTTTGCCACTGATCCCTACAAATGTATAAATGACAAATTTTGCCACTGATCCCTACAAATGTATAAATGACAAATTTTACCACTGATCCCTACAAATGTATAAATGACAAATTTTGCCACTGATCCCTACAAATGTATAAATGACAAATTTTGCCACTGATCCATAAAAATGTATAAATGACAAATTTTGCCACTGATCCCTACAAATGTATAAATGACAAATTTTGCCACTGATCCCTACAAATGTATAAATGACAAATTTTGCCACTGATCCCTACAAATGTATAAATGACAAATTTTGCCACTGATCCCTACAAATGTGTAAATGACAAATTTTACCACTGATCCCTACAAATGTATAAATGACAAATTTTGCCACCGATCCCTACAAATGTATAAATGACAAATTTGGCCACTGATCCATAAAAATGTATAAATGACAAATTTTGCCACTGATCCCTACAAATGTATAAATGACAAATTTTGCCACTGATCCCTACAAACGTATAAATGACAAATTTTGCCACTGATCCTACAAATGTATAAATGACAAATTTTGCCACTGATCCATAAAAATGTATAAATGACAAATTTTGCCACTGATCCCTACAAATGTATAAATGACAAATTTTGCCACTGATCCCTACAAATATATAAATGACAAATTTTGCCACTGATCCCTACAAATGTATAAATGACAAATTTTGCCACTGATCCCTACAAATGTATAAATGACAAATTTTGCCACTGATCCCTACAAATGTATAAATGACAAATTTTACCACTGATCCCTACAAATGTATAAATGACAAATTTTGCCACTGATCCCTACAAATGTATAAATGACAAATTTTGCCACTGATCCATAAAAATGTATAAATGACAAATTTTGCCACTGATCCCTACAAATGTATAAATGACAAATTTTGCCACTGATCCCTACAAATGTATAAATGACAAATTTTGCCACTGATCCCTACAAATGTATAAATGACAAATTTTGCCACTGATCCATAAAAATGTATAAATGACAAATTTTGCCACTGATCCCTACAAATGTATAAATGACAAATTTTGCCACTGATCCATAAAAATGTATAAATGACAAATTTTGCCACTGATCCCTACAAATGTATAAATGACAAATTTTGCCACTGATCCCTACAAATGTATAAATGACAAATTTTGCCACTGATCCCTACAAATGTATAAATGACAAATTTTGCCACTGATCCCTACAAAAGTATAAATGACAAATTTTGCCACTGATCCCTACAAATGTATAAATGACAAATTTTACCACTGATCCCTACAAATGTATAAATGACAAATTTTGCCACTGATCCCTACAAATGTATAAATGACAAATTTTGCCACTGATCCATAAAAATGTATAAATGTCGTAGATTTTTGATAGGAGAATTAATACTTGGGTTGGTCCCTTCTGAATAGATTAGAATAGGTGATAGACACAGTGAGAGTTAGTAAAAGAAATAGATTCCACGAGTGAGATGATAGAATGTGATATAGAGGCTGTCTCTGAAAGCGAAAAAATTCTTCTCTCTCACCTATCTTCTACGACAGCTTTACAGCGTCAGACAGTCTAAACACACACACACACACACATATATATATATATATATATATATATATATATATATATATATATATATATATATATATATATATATATATATATATATATATATATATATATATATATATATATATATATATATATATATATTACCTATATTTCTATCTACTCAAGGGCACGCACATACACGTGACGACAGTTAAACACACAGACGTGGGAAACCTATAACAATACTTATATAAATATTCTAGAACGAGCTGACCAACACGCTGATTAATTCCAAGGGAAATTTTAATTATCATTTAAAATTTCTTCACAACACATAGAATTTACATCAAAACATATACAAATAGTCATAAAATATCAAGAGAATGCTACAAGGATGATAGCCCCGTTATGATATTAACTCTGGGTTTAGCCCACAGCCCCGTTATGAGACAGATGATGGCCCAAAGAGTCACAATTACATATGGTTAGGGTCTAATATGGTCCCCCTTAGAAGGTATAGGTTGACTTTGACCGCAGTTTCTATTCTAAATGAACAATTTACTTAAGCAGCAAATCTTGCCCAAAAAAATATACAACAAGTGAGTGCATTAAACAACAAACCTACTTCCGTCACTTTCACTCGGTTCTTTCATCAGGGTACCCTGGCACACGTGCTTACCTATCTGTACCGCTGTTCGCCGCCTGGCGCAGACTTTGTGACACTCACACCCTTTCTGTTTCTGTCGTTGAATGAAACCGACCCCAGCTCTACAGATTTGTTTGGTGGTTTCGTCAAATCATCCGGGGAGCGTCGACTTCCTGCGACAGTTCTTTCAGACTAAAGTAGTATCACTTGGCTCGCGAGGTAAGAATTAGGTTTAAGCGGGCACACAAATGTCAGAAACACCAGGTTTCCCTTAATTTGGAAAAGATGACCAGTGGACAACTGCTCTCAACAGACAGTCTTGGTTCACTATCCACTCTTTCAATAATGTCGGAAATGTAAATGTTATTTCTTGTAATTATTCTCGCCGCCAGGCAGCATGTACATTTAAATTTGTGGAGCAATTTGAACTGGCTCAAAAACCCAGTATATATTTCTAGTCTTTAGAAACCGTTAGTGGGATTGGTATTACTGTCTATCTCTGATGGCACATGTACTGTCAGACCAGTGTTACTTGAAAAAAAACCCACGTGGTTAAAGATAGGAAATGTCTATGCTTCTCACAAATATGTCTCTTTACTAAACGCCGGCAAGTTGGGTTCACCCCAGTATTCACTGAATGAAATGAAAAAAACACATATAAAATAATTATACATACTATGTATAAGGATATAACTTATATTTTAAACTGCAAGTGTAGAGCTTATCATTTAACACTTCCCGTGAAATAAGTTATATTATAAAATCAATCATCATGAATTTGAAATACATATAAATATATTTCGTCAACACTCATGAGACATCTAGCAGTTATAAGTTAGTTTAGAAAATGTATCTCGCCTGAGTATTAGCAGTTAAATGGAATTATTTTTATTAGCCGAATGGGTTTAGCTAGAAATTTATAATTTATCTTGCTTTCCACTGTAACTCGTCGCCTAAAGAATATAACAAACTATTAAAATAATCACTCTGCACACAGAACTAGTTTAAAATGAAATAGGCGATTAAACACTTTATCACTTCACAAAATACTAGAGATCTATTATATATAATATTTACCTCACACACAGAAGTACTATGAACTTAAACCACTTCGACCAAACTAAAGGCCATCTCTATTAACAGAGATTATTTAGAAATCGAACGAAGGCTAGTTCTAGTCTTTACTGCGAAGTTACTGACTGAAATGAAATAAAGTTTAACATTCTGGTTATATCTATCAAACAGACAAAGAGGTGAACGTTTATTTCGTAGAACGAAATGCTCTCCCCTTTCCGGCTTTAACGATACGTTTAACACCTAAACGCATGTCGTAACTCCCACCTACTGACCGAGATGTACGCGTGTCAGTTGCAACTCTGCAGTGCGGAGCGCAATTTCACACTTCGCCGGACTATCCCGACGAAAACTCACGCAGTTGCTGCAAAAGGTAGACAATCCGTCTGCCTGCCATGTCCGACGGAGCGAATTCTCACACCTCAGGTCCAGAAATCTGGTCAGGCAGCGCTCTGACCGGGGAAACTGCAGACGTTCTGTCTGGCGAGAACCATATATTCACAGCTATCGTTCGACCGGCAGAGACTGACATCTACGTAATCAAGTTACTCTTCAGTATGAAAAAGAAAAACGATGATGGGAAAGAAATATATTTTTCGCAACGAACGAATGCGAAAATATATGAAAAAGGTAAAGAGAGATAATAAAGTATAGAGAACACGGGTGAAAGAAGAAAGAAGAGGATGTAGGCAATTTATGATCAATAACCTCTGTGACAATAAATGACAAATTTTGCCACTGATCCCTACAAATGTATAAATGACAAATTTTGCCACTGATCCCTACAAATGTATAAATGACAAATTTTGCCACTGATCCCTACAAATGTATAAATGACAAATTTTGCCACTGATCCCTACAAATGTATAAATGACAAATTTTGCCACTGATCCCTACAAATGTATAAATGACAAATTTTGCCACTGATCCCTACAAATGTATAAATTACAAATTTTGCCACTGATCCCTACAATTGTATAAATGACAAATTTTGCCACTGATCCTTACAAATGTATAAATGACAAATTTTGCCACTGATCCCTACAAATGTATAAATGACAAATTTTGCCACTGATCCCTACAAATGTATAAATGACAAATTTTGCCACTGATCCCTACAAATGTATAAATGACAAATTGTGCCACTGATCCCTACAAATGTATAAATGACAAATTTTGCCACTGATCCATAAAAATGTATAAATGACAAATTTTGCCACTGATCCCTACAAATGTATAAATGACAAATTTTGCCACCGATCCCTACAAATGTATAAATGACAAATTTTGCCGTATAAATGACAAATTTTACCACTGATCCCTACAAATGTATAAATGACAAATTTTGCCACCGATCCCTACAAATGTATAAATGACAAATTTTGCCGTATAAATGACAAATTTTACCACTGATCCCTACAAATGTATAAATGACAAATTTTGCCACCGATCCCTACAAATGTATAAATGACAAATTTTGCCGTATAAATGACAAATTTTGCCACTGATCCCTACAAATGTATAAATGACAAATTTTGCCACTGATCCCTACAAATGTATAAATGACAAATTTTGCCACTGATCCCTACAAATGTATAAATGACAAATTTTGTCAATCCTGACATATAGAAGAGAGCCATGGACATATAGAAGAGGGCCATAGAGATGTATTTTTACATAATAACGTTAAGAAACATGTCTTCCTCGCCATTTTAACTGCTGTCGCCAGCTCTCTTTTCCATGTATTATGGTCTTATTTTTCCTCTCTTACACGGGGGATTCCAGATTAAATACTACCTTGTAATGCTATAAACATGTTTCCTCAATGGATTTCCTATCCATCTCGTCCCCTTTCACAGCGAAACTGCCTTGCCGAACGACGATTTAAAACTAAATGGTACCTAAAATATGACCACTGCATGATTTTTTTTTTTAAATAAAATTTTGCCTCGTTTTGGCAGGCGAGACCCGTTCAACCCAGTCGGTTATATTAGGGCGCATTGTCCAAATATTAAAGACCTTTAGGTCTGAAAGTTGATTTTTCACACATTCAACACTGCATGATAAAAACAAGACAGCTGAATGGATGCATAAAGAAAACATATAGCTTTGGTATACAATATCCCTGTGGTAGTAAACAACGAATTAGAAAGACTTTGTTGTTATTGTTAATCAGAATCGACCTCACTGAACTCCGGGCAAACCCATAGGTGCTCAGTCTCCCTTAGCAAATGTCGAAGAGTATGAATGCTAATTGTACCTGTAGCACGCTGGTTGTTCATACGACGGATGCATCCTCCCTCACGTCTATCTCTCTTAGTCCCACGTTTGATGCCACACACCAACAGTCTCAGCCTTGTTGGTTCATTCATTGCAGTGTCATTATCTAGCAGGCGATCATTAATTGCCCTTAGTATCTCCCCCTTATCCATATCCAGTGTCCCCACTATGGGTGCTCTGGGGGCCAGTCTGTCAGCTCTCTCATTGCCACGTACCCTTGCATGACCAGGACAGTAGATCCACACAAGTTCTTGAAGACTTGAGGATTCTCTATTGATGTTTTGTGATAATTTGAAAACTACTGAGCAGTGTGGGGTCTTTGCCAGGTTTAGGAAGTGGCCGTAGGTAACTGTGTAGCCAGTCTTCCGGCACCTCAGCATTCTGTGTGCTGGTACTTACAAACTTCAGGGCGAACGTGCCACAGACAGGGTCTATGTGTCAATTTTGGAAGCAGAATCATGTCATACTGGAAATAATCTTTGTATGAGTATTCAACTATTTAGTGTTCCGCCAGTTAACCTTCCTGGCGCTCCAAGAAAGGGTAATATCCCTTGTCAGATCATGACCCGCAAGAGTTGTTGGACTTATCCCACAGTGTTTATATAAAAGCTAGGAGAACGAAAATTTGCATGTAACAAATACATGTAAACTTTTTATGCTTCGCTGAAAAGACATTTAAACTAACATAAGTGGCTGTAAAACTGTGTTGCTGAAATATCAAGCAAGCTAAATAAAAAAGGGAAACAGCCCAAGCACATTTTTAAAGCTGTTTTAAGTTATATTGTTGGCCGTTTTGTTAGAACACGAGGGAGCAAGGTGGTCTGTGCGTCTTTTTAAACGAAAGAATGTTGAAAATCTCATAAAAATCTGAAAACAAGAATAATGAACACTTTAAAGAGACCAGTACGCACTTAAAAATTATGACGCACACTTCAGAAAGAGACCGCCCATTTTTAATGCACTTTTCAAATATAGAAAACGGCACCACAAGCTCTTTAACATTTTTTACGATTGTCTAAGTTGAAGGTGATACGCTTTGTCCAAACGAGGCAAAAGTCCTTAAATATTTATATATATATACAAGAAGTCAGAGTACATCGTGGCAAAAGCCAGTATCAAATAGAGAAGAGCTATAAAGTGACAAACACAAATATTCTATTTGGTTGACAGCTCTTATAGCTGCTCTCGGATGTTTGTCACGTTTTCTTGTTACGTTCTTCAAAATTCCCACTGTTCACCTTTGTCATGTTTTCTTGTCAAATACTTCAACAAATCCCTTTCTCTTTTCTTCTCTGTTATGTTTTTCTTAATTAATTATTTAATTTGTTTAGTTTATTATATATATATATATATATATATATATATATATATATATATATATATATATATATATATATATATATATATATATATATATATATATATATATATATATATATATATATATATATATATATATTCTTTTTTGGCACTCTTCCGATTACCGGTCCCAAATTAAACAATACGGTTTGTGTTAGAAAATATCCCTTACAGGGCCTCATTTTGACATTTAATTTTTTAAAAAAATATACGAGTAGAAATGATTGGGAAACTACTCTTGAAACACAGAAATTGCCAATCTGATCAATGTATTGATAGAGTTAAAGTTGAGAAGACAGATTGAATTTATTTTCTGCCAGCTGGAGGCAATTGTGAAAGTAACCCTTGTGTTGAAAACATTTTACCGTCTAGAGTTCCATAGCCAGTTACGTGTATTTAGTACCTGACTGTACGGGTTAGATGGTAATGTCTGAATATAATTCTGCTGTTACTACTGTATATTGTAATTTGTTAAATGTTGTATATCATTGGGGATTGGAATTCTGAAGTGAAATTACTTTCTCTCTTAGAACATTGTTATTTATTAAATTTTGTTTAGCACATAGAAAAAGGAAAGCTCTGGAGTGAAATTGCTGCCTTTCTCAGAATATTGAAACTTGTCAAAATTGGCATTGCGGGGGGGGGGGGGGGGGGGGGGGAAGGGGGTGGGGGGGGGGGGGGGGGGGGGGGGGGGGGGGTTATGCGGGGGTTGTGCAATGAAATGAACATTTATCCTAGTAAGCGGAGTACATAGTGGTGATGTTGACGAATATAAAACTGAAACAATTTTGCTGCCGAACTCCGCCTAGGAGGGCGGCCTGCATGGAGGCCGTAAGGTGGCAGCCCCTCCACCGTGCAAAGGCACAACAGGCGAATCACCTGGTAGCTTTAAACTTTTGATTACGAGAACTACAAGAGAGAAAACCGGACTGATTCTAAAGGCGACAAACTGGAACGGACTACGGACTAAGCCGATAGGATAGTCTGGCGCTCTCTCTCCCAAACATCTACACCTCACGGTAGAAGGGGAACGACTAAATAAGTAAGAACTTCTGTCGTTCACGTCGTAAGAGTAATATGACGTTTATGCATTGGACTGGCAACCTTATCATGCACAATAATGTATTACAATAACTATCACCACAGGAGCATATTCATGCTGTAGTGTAAACTTGCTATAAGGTCCTGCTGCAACTTTTGCTCTGTGTTACTAAGTGAGCGAAAATGGAAATTGTGATAATACTGAGAATATAATTTTATGTCAGATTCCGGCACTCTTCCGAATACCGGTCCCAAATTAGCTTAAACCAGTGTAAATGTCTATTTGAAAATATTCATTCTAAAGTAATGGAAGTTTCAAACTTTTCAATCAGTGTAACTTCATTCAAATGTTTGTCCAGACTTGTATATAAATCACACAGGCTGCTTTATGTGTGCTTATTTCAATAAACAGCCGAACATTGTGGTTCAATTAACTCTATCTGCATATCTATCTGCATTTCCTTTGGATCTACAGAAATGGGATCTTCAAAAAGCTTCAACTTGAAACCTTCAGCTTTAGATAAAGTTAGTCTTCTGGTAAACTCTTCAGTCAAAACATCAATTTCCTTTGCATAATTTTCTCCTAACTCAGTGTGTCTCTGGTAAGATTTATGTTGTGCACATGTGAGAAAGTGATACATTACTCCTTTGGACAACTGACTTCTGAAAAGGTTCGATTTCATTTTAAAAGCCTTGACTGCGTCAACATTTGAAATGTGTTGATTTTTCCCTGAAGTTGAATTGAGATCATTCAAGTGTGCTGTAATATCACTTAGGAAAAAAGATCTTGATTCCAGATTTCATTTTCAATATCAGGAAATATTTTTGATTCACTTTGTAGGAATGTTGCCACCAATAGCAACGAAATGATGAATCACCCTTCCTCTACTCAACCACCTTACTTCAGTATTGTATAGTAAATCGCTGTACTCGGCGTCTACCTCTTGAAGAAAGTTTTAAAATGTTCTATGTTTGAGTACTCTAGAACGGATATAGTTCATAAAGGAAACAACCACTGACATTACATGCTCAAATTTTAAGACTTTGCTACACAAAACCTGCTGGCGTATGATGCAGTGATGCTTAATTATTGGCCTATCAATAAATTGTTCAAGAAGAGTAACTGCTCCAACATTTTTTCCAGACATAGCTGGAACGTTATCAGTACAAATGGCCACCACGTTTGTTTCATCACATATTTATTTTCCAGTTGAACGACCTGTCATAGAGCACATACCAACAAGTTCTTCAGTAATTTGAAAATTTATTTCAATACCTCTTATAAAAATAAAAAGTTGGGCAGTGTCTCTTAAATCGGTACTTTCATCCATAGCTAAAGTATAGTAACAGAGTTCACTCACTCTCTGCTTTAACTGGTCACTTAGACTGGTAGACATATTAGATATTCCTCTCTGTACTGTCATGCGTGATAAACTGATGCTCTCAAATATTCTCCTCTTTTCTGGATATAATACTTCTTCTTCTGCGTTCGTCCTGAAAAGGACATTGGTTGCGTTGTGCCGCCGTTTACAGCAAAGCTGCGATATCTGCGCCTTTCGGCGGAACACATCCGATTTCGGCATTGCATTTTTAGGACCGGGTTTGCCTTCCCACTTCGATCCCTACTCTCTCAGCCAGACTGGAGTGATGCAGCCTGTTTCCAGGACCACCACTTGGAGGTGGAGTAGGGTCTTGGTCAGCTCTGGTTCGCTGACCCTGACGCAAGCAGTCAAGCTATGGGTCGCTGGCTGCATTCTCTATTGCTGCATCTTTGGGTCCCTGACATTTAATTTGAAAATTATGAATTAAATGTTGGACCTAATTTCTTGTGATCTCCATTTATTAATAATATTTCCCAATGCAATAAAAGCTCCACTGATCTTTTGTATTCTTATTTGATATCACTGTCTGTCCATCCAACTTTGTCTACATTGCTGCCAAGGTATATGTATGATTCTACATCTTGTAGTTGTGTTTCTTCCAGTGGAATCTTCTTATCGTTTCCTATATTTACTATCTGACCGTATGCCTGCATGTTAATGTCCATGGGGTCATACGTGGGTAATTTCACAAGCAAACGAATGCCTTTCATGTTTACAAAAACTAAATACATTCTAAAATCATCATTATGTTATAAAGTCGTGATGAAATTATAACATTTAGCAGTTAATGAAAATCACAACTAAACAGGGCATAATACAGCGTTTATTTGCAATGTGGCGAGAGGTTTTATTTTGCTCTTGTATCAGTATAGTACTGACAATTACAGAAATAGAATTTCTGCAGAAAATGGTGAAGTCCCAGTGTCGAAGAGAACTACTGGTATCACAAATTAGTTACGGCTGTGAATGTTCTGATCTCGAAACAATAGTAGAGAGGAGACCGACATAAAGTGCCACCTCCGCTGTGTAACTAACTGTGATATTAATAAACAAGGAAACAGATTTTACTTAACACTGATAAAATTGACAAGTCGTTCAAATACAATTTCCTTATTTTTATTTAGTATATACACTATCTACTCTTGTGCTGAAGGGTGAATGTTGAAAAATGGAATGTAATGAATTTGTAAGTTTACATATGATTTACAAATATTTATAGTTATATATATATATTTATATGTAAATAAATATTACACCAAGTTTTCCAATTATAGGAATAAAAATTATATCAGCTGTGCTGTTAATTAAGGATATAACACTTCTCAGCTATGCTATTAATTTTGTCTCTTGCTATGTTAATTCACGTTTTCTTCATTGACAGTTCTATGCTCACAATGCCGACAGAAATGGTACTAATGTGTACTCATCTCTCTTAAGTCTGTTCTTCTTTGTTTGGTTCACACCACCGGCAGAGTATCGTTCCTTTAGCCCACCCAAGACTGAGGGGGACCAAAGATGTAGAGTCTGGTCAACCTCTATGCTCCTGCGGAGTTCCAGGCAGCGGGATTGACTCGAACATACGACCTCAGGTTTTTAGGACACAATTAAACCCTCCTAAGATTTTAAAAGGTTTTGACGCGACTTAGTGAAGTAGGTTGCAGGTCGATGCCCTCAGGTAAGTTACCATAAATCAAGGTGACAGCTTCTCCCTCTTCAGTCTGTATCTCTGGCGTCAAGTTCGGGGTTGCGTGGTTAGCATAAAATCCGCCCGATTATATAGTCAAGTAACTACTTGAGGAAAGCTTTCGGTTGGTTCCTGGCGGAGCAAGTTGATTGGTTTCCTCCGGTTTTGTACCTGGTCTCATACAGCCTAATTTTATTCAGTTTTCATCGGCCATCTTGCGTGAACAAGATGGCCGTTAATTTATTCTGTCTCAGAGACTGGTGAACGTTGATCGTTGATTGGTTGAAGCAAATCTGTATCTCGACATAGTGATTAACAAAGTAGTGGGTTACACTTCGTTTCACGACATAGCCCCCTCCTTTCCTAGCTGTGACTTGTCATAGCTGACGTGTAAACCCCTGCTGTGGTTAATCCTTTTGCGTCTGTCCTTCCAGAGTACTAGGGTGTCGACTTAAAAAATCAGCTCCTACATTGTCTCTTCCCGGAATGTAATTCACGGTAAAGGAATAAGGCGCAAGAAGCAGACTCCACCTTAACAATCTCGAATTTAGCTTTTTAGATGCAGCCAAGAATGTTAAAGGTTGGTGATCGCTTTGGACAATGAAGTGTGTCCCATACAGATAAGGTGAAAATTTGTTGATGGACCAAATTAGAGCTAAACATTCCTTCTCTATGGTCGAGTAGTTCAACTCAGCTGCATTCAGCTTCCTACTGGCGTAGGCGACTGGTAAAAGTTTCCTCCGGCTGGGCTTTTGATTTCTGCAAGAGAGTTGCACCAATACCTATACTGCTAGCGTCCGTTCTTAATACAAATTCCTGTGTGATATCGGGTAGTGTAAGGATGGGTTTGCTGGTGAGTTTTGCTTTTAGCTCTGTGTAAGCTTTTTCACAATCAGCATTCCATTGGATTTTGTCAGGCTGTCCTTTCTTCGTTAAGTTAGTTAATGGTGCACACAGAGAGTTAAAATGGGGTATGTACTTCTGATAGAACCCACATAAAGACACGAATGATCTCACATCTTTCTTCGTTTGAGGTCTGGGTGCCTTCTTTAGCTTCTCTATATTCTTTGGGTCAGGAGACATATGACCTGTAGAAATAGTGTGACCTAAGAATTCCAACTCCTTACAACCGATATAGCACTTGGTTGGACGTGCAGTCAATCCAGTTTCTCTCAGTCTGTCAAACAACATGGAGAGCGCTACTATATGCTCTTCAAATGTGTTTGTAGCAACAAGAATGTCATCCATAAAGTTAGTGATATGGGGATTTTGTAGAGGTTCCAATAATTTCCTCATCATTCTTGAAAAGATACTTGGAGCATTTTTCAGCCCAAAGGGTAGTACATTAAACTCGTAGTGTCCGTCTGATGTACTGAATGCCAGCATTTTCCTAACTTCTGGTTTCACTGGTATTTGGTAGTATCCCTTGCTTAGATCTACCTTCGATAAATACCTAGCCTTACTCAGTGTAGAGAACAGCTGGTTGGTGTCAGGTAATGGGTCCACCTGAGATTCTGTGATCGCATTAAGCTTCCGGTAGTCAATACATAACCTGTGTTCACCACTCGGTTTTCTCAATAGCACCACACTTGAGCTATAGGGAGAGTCTGACTTCGAGATAATTTTCTCCTTCAACAGATAATCAACTTCCTCCCTTAGTGCTTGGGCTTTCGCATAGGGTATAGGGTATGTTCTCATGCATACTGGGGTAGGGTCGGTAACCTTCATGTCGTACTCTAACAGATTCGTCCGACCTGGCTTATCTGTGAGCACATCAGCATGGGTTTCCAACACTTTCTGAACCCTCTTCTTCTGCTCTGGAGTTAAATGTTCACTAATATTTACTTGAACATAATCCTCTGTAGTTGTGAGTGGATACTCCATAGAGTGAAGTGGTTCACCGTGCATTTCTGTTGCAATGGCTAGGGTCATGATATGTGCAACTTCTGATGATTCCTTGTCATAGTATTTTTTAAGAAGATTGACATGATATACCTTCTCCTTTCCTTTCTTGTCAATCTTATAATTGGTCCTGGAAAGTTTCTCCAGTATGACATAGGGTCCCTGCCATCCAATCTGCAATTTATTATTGCTGCTTGGCAACAGTAATAACACCTTTTCACCCACCTCCAGTTCCCTATCCTTTGCTTTTTTGTTGTAGTACGCAGCATGCTTCCTCCTGGCCTGTCTTAAGTTATCATTGGCCAGTTTCCAACCTGCTTTCAATCGAGATGTCAACTCGTTGACGTACTGGTATGCGGAAGTCACTGTTTCCTCTGCCTTTTCATCAGTCCATGTCCGCAGCAATGCTTCCAGTGGACCTTTTATTGGTCTTCCAAACAACAATGTAGCTGGAGCCAATCCAGTTGAGTTGTGGGGTACTTCCCTATATGCAAATAGTGCAGCGGGTAAGTATGTATCCCAAGTATCAGGTTTTTTCACTCGCCAGCTTTCTAAGGATTGAAATTAGCGTACCATTGAACCGCTCTACTTGACCGTTTCCTTGGGCATGGTAGGGACTACAATGATAGTGCCTGGCTTGAAATATCCTGAATACTTCTTGTGTTAGCTTTCCCTTAAACTGAGACCCATTGTCAGTCAATATCTGATGCGGGAAACCTAATCGGGTAAATATTGTCAACAGGGCCTCTGCCACGTGCTTTGAATCTATAGCTGACATGGCCACTGCTTCTCCCCACATAGAGCAAGTATCAACCAAGGTTAAGATGTAAGCATTTCTCTTCTTGGTCCTAGTGAGGGGTCCAACAATATCTACTGCAACACGTTCAAAAGGGGTTCCCATAATAGGCATTTCTCCCAGTGTTGCTGGTGCAGTCCTATGCTTAGGAGCTACTCTTTGGCATTCTGGACAAGATCTTACATATCTTTTTATGTCCTCTGTAATTCCTGGCCAAAAGTAGTGACAGGCTATCCTTTGTCCAGTGGCCCCTATTCCCATATGTCCACTGAAGGGTATAGCATGTCCTAGCGTCATAACCTTCTCCCTGTAAGATTTTGGCACTACAAGCTGTCCATGCCCTTTAGGTCCTGTTCCAGCTTTTCTGTATAGTAGGCCATTCTTCATATACAAGTCTCCTTTCTCTGGAGGGTTATGTGCTTTAGGCAATTTGCCAAAACAAGGCTTCAGTGTGCTGTCTGCTGCTTGAGCCTTTTTCATCTCTTCTGGATGAGTATTGATAGGATTCTCCTCCATTTTCCTGGAGCTTTCCCTGGTCTGGACTGTTGCCATAACTACAGGTTTTATAGGTTCTCCAAGGAAAACATACCTACACCCCAAAATCAAAGGGTAAATAGGGTCGTCCATCACTGCTGCTTTGATTTCTCCTTCCACATAGCGAGATCTTATGTTGATTCGAGCTATGGGTAGTGTCATGGTTCTTGCTCCCTTGATCGGTCCTCTGATTTCCACTGTTTCTGTGGTTATCTGGTCAGGACTCACTAGAGAAGAGCACACAACTGAATCAAAGTCCAATCCTGTGTCATATAAACACAGTACTTGAGTGCCATTCACGGTCACTTCCTCACAGACAGGGGGATGATGGAAGTCTTTCTGACTTACTGCCATTTCCTTCCTTCCCTGATTCCCTGTTGTAAGACATGCAGCATGATGAGGAGGATTCTTCCTTCTGCAGTCCGCAGTATTGTGGTTACTCATTAGACAAGTTTTACACCACTTTCCTTCCTTCCGGTAAGGTGTCTTATCCGATCTTAGAGGGTTTTTGTCCTTTTGGTCAAATCTTTGTTTGTTCCTTGTGGTATGGTCCTTTTGTTCATATTTGGTATAGTTTTGTGATGATTTGAAGTTTTCACCCTGCTTCTTCTTATTTCCTAATAATTCTGCCTGAGCTGCTTGATATCTCTCAGCAACAGTTACAATATCTTCCAATCTCTCTGCTCCTTGTTCCATGATAAACTTCCTCATTTCTTGAGGCATGGACTCTTTCACTTGCTCCATCATTATCATTTCTTTCAGATCCTGACACTTCCCTAAACTACTCCATTTTTCCAAATAGGTTTCCAATCTAGCAGAGAATTGGTGATAGTTTTCTCCTGGAAGAAGTTTAGCTGTTCGGAATTTCTTTCTATATGATTCTGAGTTCTTTTCATATCTCACAAGCAGTGCCTGCTTCAGGATGTCATAATCTTCCTGGTCATCTCTTGAGAGCTTCAAATACACATCGTAGGCCACACCTCTCAATCCCTGAGATAGTTTAAGACTCCATTTTTCTTTCACTAAGCCATAGGTAGTGGCTAGTCTTTCGTATCTATCGAGGTACGACTCAATGGCGTCTTCTTTCTCAACAAATGGGTCCAGATGAAAATTCATGGCCCCACTTGAGGTGCTCTGGCTGGAGCTACTCTCAGAGTGAGGTGAGCTACCACCATTATTGCCAGTATTTGCCTGAATTTCAAGCTCTTTTAATCTCAACTGATGGTCTCTCTCTGCTTGTAATTTCCTTTCCTCAGCTTCTAACCTTTTAGTTTCTCTTTCAGCTTCCAGTCTTTTGTCTTCTCTCTGAGCTTCCAGTCTTCTGTCTTCTCTCTCAGCTTCCAGTCTTTTGGCTTCTCTCTCAGCTTCCAGTCTTTTGGCTTCTCTCTCAGCTTCCAGTCTTTTGGCTTCTCTCTCAGCTTCCGCTTGCAACCGCCTTTCTTCCCTATCCATATGTTTGTCCACTTCTGTTGTGACATACTGAGTGAGAGCATCACCTGTCATATTTAATTCCTTACCCATCTGCATGATCGCAGTCCTGAACTTCACTAGATCAGCCATGGCGTTACTTAGATAGGGTATGTAAATTTACTATAACCCAATTATTGTAATTAAACTTAATTAATTTAAATGAACAAATAATTTCCGTGCAACTTTGTGAGCATCAACTATTTACTGAGTACTAAATGGTACTCCTCCTAAGAAAACAATAAAAAAAATCCTATTATAGAATTTTTTCCAAAATTTTGTTTCTTATGTTATCTATGGGTGGCACAGGATAGAGTGTAGATAGATGAATAGACCAAATATGGCTCAAGATATACAGAAATATCCCAGGAACGAGCCCCCAGTGTGGCGAGAGATTTTATTTTGCTCTTGTATCAGTATAGTACTGACAATTACAGAAATAGAATTTCTGCAGAAAATGGTGAAGTCCCAGTGTCGAAGAGAACTACTGGTATCACAAATTAGTTACGGCTGTGAATGTTCTGATCTCGAAACAATAGTAGAGAGGAGACCGACATAAAGTGCCACCTCCGCTGTGTAACTAACTGTGATATTAATAAACAAGGAAACAGATTTTACTTAACACTGATAAAATTGACAAGTCGTTCAAATACAATTTCCTTATTTTTATTTAGTATATACACTATCTACTCTTGTGCTGAAGGGTGAATGTTGAAAAATGGAATGTAATGAATTTGTAAGTTTACATATGATTTACAAATATTTATAGTTATATATATATATTTATATGTAAATAAATATTACACCAAGTTTTCCAATTATAGGAATAAAAATTATATCAGCTGTGCTGTTAATTAAGGATATAACACTTCTCAGCTATGCTATTAATTTTGTCTCTTGCTATGTTAATTCACGTTTTCTTCATTGACAGTTCTATGCTCACAATGCCGACAGAAATGGTACTAATGTGTACTCATCTCTCTTAAGTCTGTTCTTCTTTGTTTGGTTCACACCACCGGCAGAGTATCGTTCCTTTAGCCCACCCAAGACTGAGGGGGACCAAAGATGTAGAGTCTGGTCAACCTCTATGCTCCTGCGGAGTTCCAGGCAGCGGGATTGACTCGAACATACGACCTCAGGTTTTTAGGACACAATTAAACCCTCCTAAGATTTTAAACTGGCCAGGTTTTGACGCGACTTAGTGAAGTAGGTTGCAGGTCGATGCCCTCAGGTAAGTTACCATAAATCAAGGTGACAGCTTCTCCCTCTTCAGTCTGTATCTCTGGCGTCAAGTTCGGGGTTGCGTGGTTAGCATAAAATCCGCCCGATTATATAGTCAAGTAACTACTTGAGGAAAGCTTTCGGTTGGTTCCTGGCGGAGCAAGTTGATTGGTTTC